>WEIT01038143.1:0-27355 GCA_013389985.1 Dryoscopus gambensis
TTCAGTAATGCTTTCTTTTCATTTTCTCTACTCCTCTTCTATCTCACTGTCCCCTCCTTTTCTCATCTATGCTAAAATATTTGAATAATTTAGAAATATATGAAAAATCCTAAGAAATTTCAAGTATTATGTTTTGCTTCAACTGTCATCTTCAGACCCAAGAAATATGAAAATTAAATGTTAAAAAATATTTGATCTAGAGGACCTTGGTCTCAGTTTTGTACTTTCCTGGATGTATTGTTACTTTTATAAAGGAAAAAGGAGAGGTGAAGAGTGATATGAGGAAGGGGGATGAGAAGGAGAGAGTAGAGAGGGAGAAGAAATGGGAGAAGGAGAGCAAAGGAACCAATGGAACTTCATTATCCTAACTGAAGTATTCTACCAGTACTCTGCAGTTACTTTTTTTCTTTCCTTTAAATTTTCTTCCTGTTCCTTACATACATACATGTGTAACAGATCAAGACCACAACCAACAGTCATGATCACTTCAACCAATGGACACTGGAATTGCAACAGTCAAGTCTTGGCCTTGGATCCATGAGTGATGATCCTTTTTCTACTCTTATCCTTTCTTGCTTTTTCTTTCTTTTCCTTATGCATTTTTGGAAGTGTCCTTTTTATGCTTTTATATTGCTGTATTTCTACAGATAATAATCAAAATGGCCACATACGTCCTTTCCATTGCAACCAAATTGTTCTAAAAAAGCCCCCTACATACATACATACATACATACATACATACACACACATATATATATATATAAACACAGATCATTAGGTGTTGTTTCGCTCCAATCCACTCCAAAAGATTGATTAACAAGAACCTGGGTTACCCTTGCCTTCACAGGCCAGTTCTAAGAACCTCTGTGACACCTTATTGAACAGCTACCCTGTCCTTGCCTGTAACTCAGCTGGAGAGATGAAAGCTGACTTCTACATCTGCTTATGCTGCTCCAGACATGCCTCCACATTTTGGCAAGCAAATCCCTGGTGTAAGGATCTGCTTCAAAAAGCATGTATCAACCCCCTCATCTCTCATTTGGGTGTTCCATTAAGTATTTGAAGTGTCATGTGTTCTATAAATGCTACATACCAATGCTAGTGGCACACAGGATTTTGGAAGATGAAAGCGAAAACACTAAGCAGAGAACAGAGTGATGAAGAATGATAATGTACATTAGTGATTGCATTTCTATGCTAAAGTAAGCCTCTCCTGGGCTAACTTGTTATGCAGGTATTTCCCCTTTGGCTGACAGAGTACATCTGTTTTTGTTAGTCTCCTTGTTGTGCACAGCATATTTTACAAACCAAGCAATTAGAAAGGAGAATTTTGTCTTGATATGCTGATGCTGTGATGACTTGCTATTGGAATAAGATATTTTGCAATCAATAGTTAATTCTAAAATTATACCCAAGAAAACCAAACACATATTCCCTCTCTGCATGTAATTAGTACAAGTCTTGTATTTTTCAACAGGGAGAAGAAAGACACCCTCCATAATACGCATTCTAATTACAAATTAATCCAATAGCTCAGAAAAATTTAAGTATGCAAAATGAGGTCACCCTTGATAATAAGGTTATTTTTCTTGAAGCTGTTATTTGTAAACCTTTTTTTTGCCTAAGGGTATTGTAGTGAGCATGTTAAAGAATGATTGTTTTAACTTCTGCTTGTTAAAGAGAGTATAAACTTTTAATTCATTAACAGACATCATTTATTCTTGGCTTTTTAACTACAATTATTTCCTATAATTTAGTCTGTTTGGGGCTGGTCTGTATGACCATTTGAGAGATGGTCTAAAAGTCAGCACCCTTTCTATACAGCCAAGTAATGCTATTTGATGAAGTGTAACCCTCCATTTTACTGGTAGCTCTCCTACTGGTGGAGCTGGTAGGATTTCGATTCTTACTCTTGACTTTACAAATAGTTCAGGTTTGACTCATTTAACTCTTCATTTTACATTTTGGTAAATGATTTTATAGCTTAAGGTAAAAAAAAATTGATAATTTTTATTGTAGTATTTTTTTTTTCTCCTTAGTGATCAACAAAGGGGCTGTTACAATTGTGGACTTGATCCCACTACACTGCCAGATAGGAAATGCGATTGATAACTGTCTTTGAGTTCAAGATGCAATTTTTTGATTATGGAAAGAACTGGTAAGAGATTTTAGACAGAGTTTTCATTTGTGTATAGTAAAATAATATGTATGCATCAAAACCTTTATTATGGTCATTAGAAAAATACTCTTGATGACAGGCTTCCTTTTCATTGTGAGACAGGCATTTCTGCAAGCAAGGCAAATTTCTGCCTACTTCTGTTGGTTGACTGTAATGTCTAGAAACCTAACTGGTATATTTGGGTTCTTACCAGTTAAATGTCATGTCATTCCAGATGGCTAATAGCATGTAATTCCTCACTGGTATTCAAAGTACTGTTTATTCATGAAATGTATGCAGTTGTCAAAATAGTGACTGTTCCTGGGTATTACATGAGAAATATTGCATTTATCAATTTAAATAATTGGTCAAAAATTGAACAGAGTGCATAAAACTGGTATAAAAGTGTATAAAATTGGTATAAAAATGTAAGAACTGTATAAAATTGAATAAAGTACATCAAACTGGTTGGGATAGAATCAGGCAATATAAGAAATAACAGAAAAAAAGTAAGCTTCCTTGTTAAGATAATTCAGATTTATTATTGCTATATGCTATGCTAATTTGCCGTATCTGCTGACATATGTACTATTAATTATGTTATCAAAGTGAAGTAACTGGAGCCAGGCAGAAAATCTGCAAGTTCATCTACTAATGACATGTATTTTATAAATACAAAGGAAAGCAATGTTTCTCCAACATACCACAAATACTTCATAAATAATTGCACAGGACAAACCTGCTTAAGCAAGACATCTATATTTCTGACATAAAACCTTCCTTTTTTCTGTTTTACCCTAAATGGATATACAAATATGCATTTGGATTAGACTGTAAGGTGTTGCCTCTTAGCTACTTAGACAGACACAGATGGATACACAGAAGAATCATTATTCAACTGAAGTAGCCAGGTTTTTGTCTTTGCAATAGCTATTTTTACATTGTAAAACTGCTTCAGAGCAAACAGGCATTCTAAAGCTGAAAATTATTTTAAAGAACGAAATGGAAAAATGGAAAAAGTTACCTGAGAAGTTTATTCAGGTGCTAGATTACTGGAATATACACACTAGGCAAAATGTTACTGTAATAAGGCTATGGGAAATCCTGCAGTGGATTTCACTGTGAATTATTGAATGTACCGAAGACAGCTGTACCAGGAGTAAACTCTACAGGTTTTGTTCAGTGTATTTGCCCTCATTGACTGAAACAGCTACACAGCACCTTAGAGTCACTACTGCTGTGTAAATATCTGCATTGAAATAATGTAGATGAATCTTTGTGTTTTTCTCATAAGAATCTGAATTATTTGGCTGATATTTGCCAAACTGGACAGAAGGTGTGGGGGCTCAAAGAGTCACCATTATATTATAGTTATAACATATATATATATAAAACATTGTTATTGTTATTATTATTAATATTACTGTCGAGAGGGACTGGACAAGCTTAAGAATTGGGTTCATATGAACTTCATGAGATTCAAGAAGACCAAGTGCAAGGTTCTTCATGTGGACCAGGGCAATCCCTAGTTTCAATATAGGAAGGATAATGAAAGAATTGAGCACACCCCTGCCAAGAAGGACTTAGGGGTTCAGGTGAATGACAAATTGGACATGAGCAGGCAATGTGTGCTTAGAGCCCAGAAGCCCAATTATATCCTGGGCTGCATCAATAGACACACGGCCAGCAAGTCAAGGCCCCACTGTTCTCTCTCTGGTGAGACCCTACCTGAAGTACCATGTCCAGCTCTGAGATACAGCTCGGCACAGGAAAGACATGGACCTGTTGGAGCAGTTCAAGAGGAGGGCCACAAAAATGATCAGAGCATTGGAACACTCTCCTATGAAGAAGGTCTGAGACAGTTGGGGTTGTTTAGGAGAACAGAAGGCTCCAGGGAGAGCTCATTGTGCCCCTTCAATACCAAAAGGGATCTTATAAGGAAAATAGGGACAGACTTTTTAGCATGGCCCATTGCAATAGGACAAAGGGTGATCACAGAATCATATAATGGTTTGGTTTGGAAAGGAACTTAAGATAACCTAGTTCCAAACTGCCTGCCATGGGCAGGAACATCTTTCATTAGGCCAGGTTGCTCAAAGACCTATCCAACCTGATCTTGACCACTTCCAGGGACTGGGCATCCACAGTTTTTCCAGAAAACCTGTTGAGGTGCTGCACCACCCTCACAGTAAAAAATTTCTTCCTAGTATCTACTGCAAACCTACTGAATGGACTGAACCTGACACCTGGATGAACCCCAAGAGTGAGCCATAGCTTTGTCTGCAGTCTCTGACCCCATCTCCACCCCTGTTTCTGGCCCTGTGTATCAGTTTTGGAGACAAAATTTTAGGAGGAAAGGCTCTGGAATGAGCGCCTCTTCCAAAGGGAAAGGGCCTCCCACTTTCCTCCGCCAATGAGACAAATTGATAACAGCAATAACAATGAAAGTGAAAAAAATTGAACTGTTTATTAACGCAGAACAAAACAGGAACAAAAAAGGAAAAGCGGAGGGCGGGGCGGGGGGGGTGAGATACCCACAAGGAACCTAAAAGGATTGAGTAAAACAGTTAGATGTTAACAACTCCAGAAACTTACCCTCTACCCACACACCCACCCACAGCAGAACAGGAAAACTCAAAATACAATAAATGCCCGGAGACAGAAAATAAACAGGCTGGCAACTGGTCTCCCCAGTCTCCAGGAAGGGGAAGGGGAGTCCACACAGTGGCCTGGAGAAGGGCAGATGGGAAAAAACCCGTCGATTCTCCGGCGCTGTCCTCCTCCTCCCAGCAGGTGAAACTGGAGAACAGATGGAAAAACCTATTGCTTCTCCGATGCTGGTCCTTCTCCTCGCAGCAGGTGAACCTGGTGGGTTTCTGTGTCCCTTCGCTCAGTGATTTGGCCTTCCCCGGGGTTTGGACCAGCTGGAGCCACCCCCCCAGGCTCTCCGGGCCAGAGAGAAGAAAAGAAAGGCAAGGGGGAGGAAAGTTAAAAAAACCCAAAACTTTTTCCAAGCTAGTGGGAATGAAAAACCACCAAAGGAGCAGTGCAGCGTCCCTGGTGCACTCCAGAGCACGGCGGAGAGCCGCTGGAGCCAAAGCCATTGGACAGCGCCATTAAACTGACCCGGCCCGGCCCCCGGGTCCATCTTAAAGATACAGCAGCCTTGAGCATTAAGCAGATGATTAAGGAATAAAGCAGCCTCATAACATCCCCCCAGGACACACTATGTCTGTCAGCTCCCATTAGGATTCCCCTGAGTAGGTCCCACACCAGAATTTGGTGTGGGCCACTCATGGGGCAGCCCAGCTCCCACTGACAGAAGACTATATGTAACCGCAGTATGGAGAGAAGAGGAGGGAGCGCCACTGAGATGGAAATATTGAAGTGAGACTAATGGAGCAATAGAGGACTTTCAAAAAGCAATTTGCTCCATAGGAAACTTGAACAGAATTTTTTAGTGGGTGAGATGGCATTTCAACCCCTTTGGGGACCAAATGTCTGAAAATAAGCTTCTGTAGTGTGTTCATCACCTTACTGACTGAAAGAAAGATAAATCATAGCCTTGTCAAGGCACAAAATGAGAGTTCCTCTAGATTAAGAATTTTCTCTATATCTAGAAAAAAAACCCAAAAAACTTCTGTGGACACTAAAGGATGCATGAAGAAAGAGATACTGTTGCTCTTAGTGGGAGAAAACATAAGAAAATATTTTAATAGTATTAATAGAGAAGAGAATGATAACTAATATATAAAAGTGTGGAAAAAATGAAAATATCATACTGAAGAGAGACACAGAGCTGAAGAGAAAAACAGAAAAAACATCAGAATTTTGGATTCATCTTTACTGAGCTATTGTGACAAGAATATTGTTATAATATCACAGCACACAGTCTGCCAGTGCTCATCTCCTAACAATGCACACACCAAAAAAGTGAATGTTTTAACTCATGCTGCTCAGAGTGGTTTGAGAACATATTCTTATTTGAAAATACTAAGAGTTACTTTTGACATATATTTCTGACAAATACAAAATTTAGGAAATCTCCTTCAATTATAACTGTCTTATAGCATGTTTGTATTTGAAGCGTTGCAGAAAAATGATGCTAATAATGCAATGACTTTGTATTTCCTTGAGAGAAAAAGATTGCACCAACATAGATTTTGTAATAAGTATGAGAGAGCAAATTGTTCTTACACTGTAGTATCATTAGTATGGAGATTGGTGATCTCTGTAATTAAGGTTGCCTCCATGTTTCCTGATAAAGCTTTATTTCAGTATTGTTAAGACTTCACCCTTGAAAATTGCTTTGTCCTGGTAATAGCCAGCTACAATCTAATTGCAAAGGACAAAGGTTTTTTTAGGTTTGAAGAAAATATGGAAAATTCATATGTTTTTTACTTTCATTGAAAAATGACTATTTGAAATGTTGTTTAAAAAATGTGTATCTCCAGTTTATCATAGGTAAAGTAGCTTCTTACAAGTCCTTTATTATTTTTTAACAGAAATCTTTCCTTGCATACTTAGTGGGATGTTTGTTCCACAGTTATGCAATAGTTCTTTTTTTTTCTCAGTAGAAATAAAAGTAAATAAAAAGTGAAGAAGACATAAAAAATTGGTGGTATTTGCCATTCCACTTGGAAATGAAGAAATACAAAATTTCATATTGGAATGGTCTGGCATTGTGAGTCTGGTTACATTCTGCTGAAAACATACAGGAAAGCTTTCAAAATATACTTGTAATTACAAAAAAAAGGTCATTTAATAAAAAATATTATTGTAATGTTGAACAGCTTCATATCTTATCCTAGTCCTGTGATGCCAGATTTCTTCACAGAAACATAACTTAATAAAGGGGGTTTTTTTCGCTGTACTAAAAAGAACAAAATCTTATAAAACATACATGCTCTCATATTTTACATGTTTGCACACACCCACACCTGAGAGTCTTACATGTGAACTGCTCAGGAGAACAGCCATCTCACACAAGACAAAGTATTGTGAGCTCTTTTTCTCTCTGCAACATTTTAAATGAAGGACTCTGCTGAATAAGATCCATTAAGCATCCATTCACTTGGTATGAAATCAATAAAATGAAAGTAAAACCCTGACATTCCACCTCTCCAAGGAAATCCAAAGGAGAAAGAGCTTCAAGAAAGAAGAGTATCCTCTTAACATAAAGTGGAAAGAAGGAGAACTAAATAAAAAACAACAATACTGATGTTCTTTTATGTATGAGAGAAAATTCTTGTAAGATACTGAAAATGAAAAAGTTTTTATTTTAACATGTTTTTTACATAATCGAACTATAGGTAACTCTCCTTGGGGTAAGTGTTCATTCTAAAGTAAGGCTCAAACTTCCAGGTTTAGCACAAATTACAGCGTAGAAATAGAAGAAGAGAGCATTAGACTTTGTGTAAAGAAGGGATAGAAGCAGCTGTTTAATATTGTTTTTAACGAGTAGGAGACAGGAGAAGCTGTTGGAGAATCCCCCATCCGCTGTAGAGAGGAGTCAATTGTCTGTACTAGAAATAACCTTTCTTGTCGGTGGTAGGTGACATACTGGACCTTAGCAGTGCTCCTGTGAGTAACCATAAGAGAGAGCAGTGTGAGCAGCTCTTGGCGTGACTGGAGGGCAGAGCTTGGGGCAATCACCAGGAACAGCAACAGGCAGAACAAAAAGTATCAAGGAACACAGCAAAGCTTAAAAGGATGACCATCAAAAGAAGCAGAAAGAAACAATACATTGCACCATTTGGTAGAACCTGTTGACTACAAGAGGTCATTTTTTTGCTTAGATTAGACTTTGGATGGTTATTGTTATTGTTATTGTTTTGACTGTTGTTTTTTGTTTACTGCAACAAGGTGACAAATCTAGAAGCTGCCCCATTTTCAGAAAAAGAAGCTGACTGTAGTTATTTTAGATATTGTACTCTAATTTGTTCCATTACATTATTCATGTTTTCTTTCTTTAAAACAGTTCACTTGGGTAAAGTTCCCATCCAAACCTTGTGAAAATTAGACCAAAATTCTTAATTATCAGGTCATGGTTATGAGTGAAGAAATTTTTGTTATTTTTCTCATGGTTTTGGATGTAAAATTGAGCCAATGTTTTAAAACTGGACCTGGGTGATAGTGTTAGCTTTAAATTTTTGGCAGAGTGGTCACATAATCAAGGCCTACAGCCACAAATCTGAACTGCAAAGTCATGAAAATAGTCCAGTGAGGCGATTAGCTTGTAGTAAGTGCACAGCTAAATTGATGGACGACTAGTGATTAGTGAAAAATTAATCTGGTGAGGATTCAAGTGCAATACCAGTGTATACATTGAACGCAGTCATAGGTTCATCGTGTTAAAAAAAGGAAACTTGTTATCTTAGGTCCATCAATGGCAAGTCTATGCTACACTCCATAATCTACCTCAGTACTCAAAAGTAAACCTGAGACTGATTTAATTCATATACTCAAAGCAAACCTGAGCTTGATCTACATCTCTGCATGGAAGAAAAAAAATACTTCGCAGCTAAAATCATTACTTACTTGTGACATGAAGTCTTTTCTGTCATTTGCGGGTGCTGTGCAACACTTCCTGTTTTAAAGAACTTTCTGTAAGTATATTTTAATGTGGAGGATTTTTTTGTCCAAAATTCAATGTTATCTATGAAAATTTATGTTTTCCTGGAAATCAAATTATCTTTAAATAAAACATGTCAAAATAATTTTAATTTCTGGTTTTTTTTAAAAAATGGTCCCCATTGTATTGCTTAAACACAAATAATATCTAAAAGAATAATGTAATGTAGAGACCATGACACAGACAGACTTCAAGGGAAACACAATTCAGGTCTTGTCTTGGTCAAATTACTAGTACTGTCATCTGTGTAGGAAAGGCACCATAGAACACCAAGAATAGATTTGCACCTCCTTTTGCATCACCGAACTAAACTTCAAAGTTGCTGTAGTCAACACTTCTTCTGCATTTTGCCATAGGTAGGCATTTTTTGGCTTACTTCTTTATTGTTTTTTACTCATCCCTCTCATGTCTCTAGCTCTCCTTTAGACTGCTTTTAATTTGGAATTATATTTCACAGCTACCATAATAACACACTCTTTAGCATCCAAATTCTTTGTTGAACCCAACATTTTAATTGAATTGAAAAATGGGATTGCTTTCCAAAAATAAAATGTCTAAGCTCAAATGATACTGTGCTGGAACATATGAAGCATTATGTAGTGGAATTTTCTATATTTTATAAATATATCTTTGAGTACCTCACGTTGGTTACTCTAAAATAATGATGGACATAATATGCTTCAGTATTATGTCAAGGTGAGAACACAATCTATTACCACCACCTTCCCTTCTCTTCCAAACTCTTGACTGTGTAGTTGTGAAGATAAATTGTTTGTGAAATGCTGACATACATTAGTGGGGATCACTATAAGAAAGTCCGTAACAAAATCAATAACTCTGCCCTCAGAGTAGCACTTAAATAGTGTACAATAATTTGGCTTGAGGCCCTACCTTGAGCAATGAGAATCAAACAAAAATATTGAGTGTCTGTGCATTAAGTGAGAACCATCTATTCTGTGCAGGGAATGAGGAAGGGCAAAGAACAGAACAACCTGATCTTCTGTTTTGAAATGACACTGTCTTTTATTTTAAAAAGATTGCATTGCATAATATGTAAGCTAAGGATTACAGAGAGAGAAAAAAAGGAAAGCAGAATTACGCAAATATATGCATGCATATGCAAAAAGTGATTAAATTAAGGTTATCAGCCATTTTACTTCTCACTTCTTCATACATTTTTATTAATTTCTCCTTTCTATTACGCTTTTTAAGATGAACTGAAGTAATGATTCTCTTTTTGTTTACATTGAACTTAAGTCTAACTGTAGAGAATTTAACTGTAGTGATTGCCAAAGATTCCCTAAACTGGATACCTAGGGAATCAGAACTGGATGACTTGCCATGACAAACATTTGTACTTCTCCATATAGACAATTCTATAGAATGCCAAGATACAATAAGCATAGGGCTCACCAGCTCCATGCAGGCTTTAACGTGCCTTCTGGACCATGTTCCACTCAGCAGAATGGAACCGTAGCAATGATGATGAATTTGGTATCCGAAGTCAATTCCTTCCTTAATTCTTCCTCTAGGGAAAATGATGTATACGGTTGTTTAGTGCTATGTACTATTTATTTTCAAGCACTCTTTCAGAGACTATTTGAACAAAAATAGGTATGAAACTTTGGAGGAGGGTTGGTGAATTCTATTATAATTCTTGGATTACCAGTTTGTTCCACAGTCCAAACAGCTGAACCAGTGTTGTCCTTGTTCTAGACATCTAACTCTGAATTAATCAACTAATTCCTTCTGTAGTCAATAGAGGAAATAGAGTTGCTCTAGAGGATAATTACTCTCATCCTGAAGTTGGCCAGATAAATCACTGGATGCTTACTGTTTTATCTTTCCAGTTGCTTTGCAACAAGAGTGTGGTGACCAAGTCAGACCTAGATGTCTATCTATAGAATGTATTAAATATCTTGAGATGATTCCCACCTTGGTCTCCATTAATTAACTCCACATGCTTTTTGACAAAGACTCTACATATCAAGCTGCCTGGTTCAGATTTTACAATAGCATGAACTTGTATTTACAAAAATGTGTTTTTAATGAAAACATCAGTTCTTTTCTTTTGAGTGTTAAAATCTTACATAGTTTTCTGTGGATGTAATTTTTTGGTTTCTACTCTAAAATACATTCTGTATTATGATTACTTAGAGAATAGGCAAATGGTTTCAGTTTTAGTCCAACAGTTTTGTATTACGTACCTTTTAATGCATAAGGAATGTCTACCTTAGTTTTTCAGAATACAAAATATATCAGGTGTGTGCTTGAATTTATGGCAATCAAACACTTCTTTTTAATCCTTAAATTGAATATCTGTAAAACAAATAAAAAGTAATTATTTGAGATTTTTCTAGCAGCACACAAAATTACATTTCTAAGTAAGATCAGGAGCTTTTCTCAGGAAATTGAAGGTAAATGTGGACTGTCAGTATAAGTTAAACTTATTCTATTAATTTAACCATTTTACAGCAGAAAGCAAATACCAGGAAAAAAAATTATGCCCAAACTCCACAACACTTTGCATAGAGATTACTTCACTTGTCTGTAAGCCTTCCACTGAAAAAGAAAACAAACAAGTTGCTGTAGTTCATATATTTAAATCATATAAAAGGTTATCCTTTAGGAATGTAGAGAATCACAACTATAATAAACTAGTGCTTCAAGAGAGAATGAAGGTTGCAAGTGGATTGAGATTTTTGTATCACTTTAGAAACTGAAGGACTTTCAACTAAGTCTTAGGCTTAGAGGACTAATATATGAAAGACAAGAAGAGCAAAATATGTAGATCTCAATGAAAAAAAATGTTAGGAACTGCCATGGCAATTGACAAAAAAGTATAGCCAACTAAATTATTTATTATAAATAGTAATAATTACAATTTTGACCTTTTTTTTAATCTGTGAATTGCTTGCAAACTATTGCCGAATCTGTGAGTGTATTTGTTGTTCATACGTATTGCCTGTGGCCCATTCACAGCTGCTCACATTGATTAGTCACTAGTTGTTATTTTTAGTGTATGATTGCTCATCTAATATGTATTGTTTTTGCTCTCAGATTGGTTCACACTGCACTATACTAAATAGTATAATAAAGAATAAGAGATAATGGTGAATTATGACTGCCATCCTGTGAATGAATTTTAGGCAAATAATTATTCATACTAACTTCGAAAAGATATCCAGAATTCACAGACTTTTTTGGATGGCTAGTTGCAATCTGTGTAATCAGGAACAATGGACAATAATGGCTCACACAGCACAATTAACTCACTGCTGTGTATTAGTGAGGATGTTTGTATATTATGATCTACATTATTTGACCAGCTGTTCCTACTCTGTTCATATGGGATCACAATGGCTCCCATAATCACCTATGCAGTATTAGTTACTTGGTTTTTAAAAGCTGTATTTTGCAGACAAAGGAGCTTGGTATAATAATAGGAAGAGCTCGTTGCAACATGCTGACAGCTGGAGCTGGATGATAAATAAAGGAAAGATATTTTGAGTTAAGAAAATATTCTGAACACTGAAAGTTCTTCCATAAATGATTACCATAAAACCAACATGAACTAATACTCTAGCCACACAAGAAGGATGAGGAAAAAGACTGAATGAGCAAGGAAAAACAGTAATTCTTTCAGCTCAAAGGATGGGATATAGCTGTTACAACAAACTGGAGAAACTTTTGTCATTACCAACTCTATCCCACTTAACCTCTGAATGAGTTAAGAAATGTGTCACGTCTGTAGAACTGCAGGCTAACATTTCAGCTGTGCTACTTCTATACATCCTAAAAGTAGATAATGTATGTCAGTCATTCCATAATGAAAGGCAAGACAGATAAGTATCTCGTTCAGACAATTTAAGCTAAGCCAAGATAAATGTTTTATACTGTCCTCTGAAGATGCCTATCTCTCTTCACTAGATACTGCAATATATTTGAACTTGCTGCATCATTTTTTGTATAGTTAAAATTAGTTTGGATTACTTACGACATAGACACCAATACTTCAGGGAACAACAAGATTCTTTTTTCTCCCAGGCTATATTCTAAGGTGATGATTCTTTATTGAATACTCTGGAGTGAAGCAGGAGTGGAAACAAATTTTCTCAGGCTGAGAAATGATTAATAACAAGATTTTTTCTTCTATTGTATGCATAAATTATATTACAAGCCTTTAGTATTAGGAACGGTTTGATTCTGAAATTTCAGAAATGTTAGAAAGTGGTTTCCTGGGTTGTTCTCCTTATTGTAGGTTTCAAAATTACACCTAAACACTCTTGAGAATTCTAAATATTTTGCTTAACAGTACTGTGTATGTTTTTATATTAGTGGCGGCAATAACATCCTAGTTAGTTCTTTTTTCTAGCCATTGTTTGTATTAACGTTGCAATAAATGTTCTTTCCCTCAGAGCTGTTTTTATATTGTTATTTTTGAAATTTAACTGAAGTTCTCATCTCAGAGTCTGGAATGGGAATTGCAGACAAATATTGATGGGATGCAGGGAAAAAATTCAGGTGGAAAAGCTCATGGCTCAAGATAAAAGATGAGAAGATCAGTTCCCAGTTACTGCCCTACACAAAACAGACTCAACTAGGAGAAGATATAATACTTTATTGCCAATTAAAGTGGATTAGGATGATGAGAAACAAATTCTAAAAAATTAAATAACTTCTTCCCTGCAGTTCTTCAGTCTGAAAATCATTCCTTAATTTTCCACTTCTCTACCTCTTCCCCTAACCTTACAAATGGCACCAGGAAATGGAGAATGAGGACTACTTTAAGTTTATGACAGTTGCTCTCTGCCGCTCCTTGGTCTTCATGCCTTTCCTCTGCTTAACCATGGTACCTCTCCATGACCTGCAGTTCTTGTCAGGAGCCTCCTCCAGATTGGCTTTTTCATCTGTGGTTCCTTAGACCATATCTGTGTGCTGTAGGAAATACATCTGCACAGGTCACAGGGAAGAACCTGCTCCAGTGGGGCCTCAATCACAGGCTGTACGGGAATCTCTGCTCCAGCTCCTGGTGCACCTTTTCTGCCTCCTTAACTAACCTTGGTCTGTAGGGCTGATTCTTGTAGGTTTTTTCCCTCTTATTCCTCTCTTAAGGAGGAATATGTTTCTCCCATTGGGTAAGGGAACCTCTCTTCTAAGAAGAAGCTGCTGCTTGTTGATGGGGGTTTCTCTTGTTAACTTTTTTAAAAAACACCTGTATTTATGTATAGTCATTCTTTCATCCTCCTTTTTTTTTTTTCCTAGAGATGAATTTTTGTTTTCTCCAAAGAAAATAACAGAGAATTTCTTGCCTAATCAGTAAAGTGCCCAAAACTAGGTTGGATGGGGCTGTGAGCAACTTGATCTACTGAATGACATCCCTGTCCATGGCAAGAGGGTTGGAACTAGGTGATCTTTAAGTTCCCTTCCAACCCAAACCATTCCATGGTTCTATAATTTTATAACGTGTTGTGGTGCGATTTCTGCACCCTTCCTGCAGACAGCTTAGTCCGCGGAAAGAATCAGGAAAGACGCATCTTGTGGATGTTTCAGCTGATCTTTAATGGCGTCCGCATGGTGGGGACTCAGCACACACACTGACTAAGTCACGAGACAATTCCCAAGTTCCCCTTGCAGGGGGACACAAAGCCACCAAGCAAATGCAGACCTGGGCTACATGTGACTAGGGCAGATGCAGGGGCAGGGAGACCCCGTCCCAGATCCCAAATCCACCCGAGCATCCCCCCCTCCCCCCAGGGGAATGGGGGGAGGGTCCCACGACAATAACAAACTGCACAATACAAAGTATACAAAATTCTCTACTTTTATTATTCACAGAAACCAGATGACTTATGTAGTAGCCAATAAAATACCCCACCTCTCTATTTTAAGAAATAAAATTGAATGATAGACATCGTGAAAAAAAATTATTTTTTGTTAGCACTCATTATACAGAGCCAGCTTTTGATTTATGACAGATAATCAATAAGGCTCCTAGGCAATTCACTGCTACTAAATTGAGGTGTTGAGCTGCTGTCTGATTTATTAAATATATTATGAAATACTTTCTCTGATATAAAGCAATATACATTCAGTTTAGAAAAGGATGGTTTCTTTGATGCATTTTTTTATCATTTTCTAAGGAATAAATGGTATTTCTAGGTGGCAATTTCTTCTTAAAATAATGAGGTGAGAGAGAAGAAGTGGAGAGTAGATGTCTAGAGATGTCTATTTCACTCCATTGATTGCACAGAAAACCTACAATAACTGGCTTGCACTACAAAATTTGATTTCTAAAATTAAAAAATTATGCAACATTAAAGATTACACAACTTGCATGATTTTAAAAGCAAAGATTTAATGACAATCTTAAAGGAATAGCATTCAAACAAGAGACAGATATTTTCAAAAACTGAAATAAGACCAGTTCAGGTAAAACAATGCTCCCAGTAAGGGTAATTAACCTGTTATTTGTAGAAACTGTGAACAATCCATTCCTGAGGTGGCCTTGAGGGACAAAAGTCTGAGCAATCTGAACAAATTCTGAAGTTGTCCTGCTTTGACTGTGATTTTGGACTAGATGTCTTCTAAAGGTTCTTTCCACTGTAAGCACTTTCATATTCATAAGTGTTTACATTTATTTTATCTTACCATTCATTTTATAATACATATCATATATAATATATATATGTAATAATGATTAATCTTTTATATAATTTTATGTGTCATGGTATTAAGTAAATATTTTATACCATTCTAGATAAATGAAAAACACTATGCATTCAGGCAATCATATCCATAGTTACTGCTAAATGTCAAAAACTTCATTTAATGGACTTAAACCACCTATGAACACTGTGGGGTTGTGTTCAGAGTACTCTCACATTACCTTTTGTCAGTGTCTGCATTTAATGACTGAGGATCCTGGTGACCTTTTAGATATGTAATATGTTTTCTCTCTCTCCTCAAATTTCTGAAAAGATTGGAAACTTCTCCATTAAGTGAATGATGTAGTTTAACTGCCTTTACATCCAATTAATGAGAACATTATAATGAAGCAGTGATAAAATTGCACCTTAGCTGAAGGAAAGATGAAGCAATTCTGTCAGGATTATCTGGTGAGCAAGCAGCAACGATTCAGTTTGACCAAGTGAAAGCCTCTGTCTCAAAGTTATTTGCTCTACATGTCTATTATGGTCAACAGAGAAAAAGAGACACTTCCAATAAGAACTCAATTTCATTTTATATTAGATGTATAAAATAGATCAAAGAAACAGCACTCTTACAACTGATTACAAAGGAGCCTAAGAGTAATACTCAGACATAAATTAATCACATGGCAATTCTTGACTCCCACTTAACAGCCATTAGACTAGGTCTGAAAAGATTTTGGAATAATAGTTTCAAAGGGAATTTAAAGTGCTAATTATGCTTTTATTCCAAACTTGAACATGTAATTTTTTTTCTTCTCAAAAAATAAACTTAATTTTACTAATTTATATTCAAACTAATAATTTATTAAAAATATTTAATATTTAATTAAACCTAAATAACTTTGAAACCTGTTCTTGGCTTATTTTAAAATTAAATTTGATCTTCTCATATTATTTCATGCATCTCAGTAAGAGCAGTGAAAAGCATTAAACAACAGAGTTTCAGAAGTAACTTAAAAAGACTTAAAAATACATCAGGCAATTTAATGAAATTCAGCTAAAAGAAGAAATAATCAAATAAGTATTTGGCTGAGAAGAAAATGCATTTTTCCATAGAAAGCATTTTGTGGAACACTTTTTTAACCAATTCCACAGAAGACGATGCTGAAGTGTCTTCTTTAGTTTTAACCATATCCTGATTCTTGTAGTTAATAATGAAAACTGACACATATATTCTGAAAAGGAAAATCAGCTGCTATGTATGAAGACAAGCTTATTATGTAGGTCACTGAATGATTCACAGTAAATTACTTATCAAGGGAATACAATCTCATACTGAGTTGTCTCAGAGCAAATAACCTATTTAATTTTGAATAAATCTATAAAAAACTGTATAAATAGTCTTGTTCCCTGGATTGCTCATGTTTATGACGACATTTTTGTATGACATTGAACTTTTAGCTCCACCAGGAATGGCACTCCTAAGAACCAAGAAGGACAGGAGACAACCTATGAAGATTGGGAAGTCAACAATAGTATGGACACAGCTGTGTTCCTGGATCAAATTATGCACAGCATTCACAAAGGGAAAGTAAAATGTGTAAGATCTCAAAGTTGATGCACTTAAGAAAAATAATAATTGATCTTTTAAGGTTAGGAGTTTGTGGAAGATATAGAATGCTAAGAAGAGCAATTCCTTATTCTGTGTTGTTTACTTAAACATTTATTAGACATCCACCTTTATATTTGCTTAGGAATGCTCTATCATTTTAAAGAACACTTCTGTTTCCAGGCAATGCACACCAGTGTTTCTGTGCTACTCTTTTTGCTTCCTCAAATTGCATAAATGAAACTTACAGCTTGGTTCTTGTTAACCAGCACCATGAACTCCATGAAGATACCAGACTCTTAAATGTCTGTTTGCAAAAGCACCCCACAACCAAAAATCATAGTGTTGGGACAAACCATTCTGCAGCTTAATGTAGAATACAGATGGTTTTGGAGAAGCCAAATCAATCTTTGATGAGATAGTTTTTCCTTCCCTTACATCGTTTTTTGACCACCCATCCCTATTCTCCAGGCTCTGAGGAAAAGACATTACAGATTTTCTGAGGATGCTGAGACTGGCCATACAATACTTCCTGCAAAAAACTTATTCACTTTCATGGCTGCAAGATGGAAGTGGAAGTTCAGCCTAATTTTTTTAATCCTTACATCCCAGACAATTCTGCTGTCACTGTACACCCTTTCCAAGCCTTTTAAATAGAATAAAAAATTGAAACCGTATAAAGGGTGCTACAGCGTTTCATCCTACATCCTTCTCACTCCTACTTACATTATTCTCTTGTGAGTTAGCTGCACAACACATTCAAGGCTTTCTAGTTCCAGACTGATATGTCTGTAAATGCTTACAGTTGTTATGTTCTGCTTTCACAGAATCATGGGAACATAAATAATTCAGTCTAGATGGAATTTAAAATGTCTCTAATCCCAACTATTGCTCAAATTAGGGTCAGCTTTTCAGTAAGACCACATTGCTCAGGGCTTGAAAAAGTCCTTGAAAACCTGCAAGGATGGAGTGTACACATGGCTTGGCAATAGTTTTTTCCTTATCTCAAGCACGAATGAACCTCTTGCATCTCAGTTTATACCTGTTGTTCTTCACCCTTCCACCTGCACTACTGCCATGATTTTACCCCAGCCAGCAACCAAGCACCATGCAGTCATGTTCTGACTTCCCCATCCTTGAGACTGGGGAGAGAGTCAGAAGGGTAAAAGCTAAAAATTCATGGATTGAGATAAAGACAATCCAATAGGGAAAGCAAAACATACATTCAAGCAAAACAAAACAAGGAATTAATTCACTGCTGCCCATGGACAGGCAGGTGTTCAGATCAGGGCCCCATCATGTGTAACGGTGACTTTCGTAAGACAAACAGTATCATTCCAAATGTCCCCTCCTTTTTCCTTCTTTACCCCAGCTTTATATACTGAATGTGCTGCCATATGATAAGAAATATCCCTTTGGTTGGTTTGAGTCATTTGTCCTGGCTGTGTCTCCTCCCAGCTCCCCATGCAACTCCTACCTCCTTGACAGTGTGACAAAAAGCAGAAAAGACCTTTGGCTCTATGTAGGCCCTGCTCAGTGATAACAAAAAATCCTCTCTATTATCACAACTGTGTATATCACAAATCCNCTGTGTGTATCACAAATCCGAAACACAGCCCCATAGCAGCCACTGTGAAGAAAATTAACTGTACCCCATCCAAAAACAGCACAGGTACTCTTCAGGCTTTTCACCCTGCAAGTAACCAGGAGCTGCTATAAGGGACTCCTGCAACTGTCTCTTCTGCAGGCTAAACCAGTCCCAGTTTCTTGGCCACTGTTCAAAGGGCACGTTCTTCAGTCTTGACTGATCTGGTGGCCCTACCCAAGACTTATCCCAGTTTATCAATATCTTTCTTGTTCTGGAAGGAACAGAGAGGAAATGGTCTCAAGTTGTTCCAAGGAAGGTTTAGATCGGATATTAAAAATTATTATTCACGGAAAGGGCTGTCAAGCATTGGAACAGGCTGCTCAGGGAAGTGGTTGGGTTGACATCCCTGGAGGTGTTTAAAAATTGTGTAGATGTGACACCTGGGGACATGGTTTAGTGGTGGACATGTCAGGTTAATGGTTGCACTTGATGATCTTGAGTGTCTTTTTCAACCAGAATGATTTTATCATTCTATGGTTCTATGATTCTAGGGGGTAAACCACAAAGGGATAAACCGACCAAATATTTACCTTACATATACGATGTAGAACAATGATGTTAGTAAAATAAATTTCTTTGGATTAGAATGAAATTGCTAGGAGTAACTGTACAAAGAGACAAAGCCACGAGGATATTCATTACTGTAGCAATAGCAAATGTGCTATTAATTACTTCAGAATCATATGACTCCATTTAGTCACCCTGTGTTGAGTAAGATTAGTCTAAATTGTTTGACAGTAAAATATCCTGTTGGCATAACACGATTATAATACATGAATGGATTTTAAAATGGTAGTAATTTGATATACATTATTTTGGATAAATTGCTGTAGTCTCTAAATGAGCTTCGTATTAGAAATCTCTAGAATTTTTGGTTTTACTGTAGTATACATTTTGCTTATTTACTTTATTTCTTTAATTTAAAGTATGGAATCTCTAGTGACTAGAAATGAAGACAGCAATAAGCAAATAAAATTCACTGTATTAATTAGAATTAAATGAATAGAAAATGATTGATAAATATGAAAAAATATCTAAGAGACTGCTTTCAAAACCTACATGATAGTTTCTGAAAGATGGTGAGTTTTATTTGACAGTAGAGACAAACATGGTTAGTTGTAACAGAGTGGTCTCTCAAAATAGGAAATAAGTGGGGGGGAAGGTGTCAGGAAAAGAAAACGAACCAGATGTAAATCATATGAGCAATGATATCATTGTAATTTTATCTGCCCAAGACTTCAGAGTGGGTCAAAATTACTCTTGTAGTTTTATCGAGAGTGCACTTCTGAAGCAGATTTCCCAGCTGACACCAACTATGTGTCTTTCTTGTGCTGTGGCTTACATAATGTTTTCTTACTATGTACTTCAGATTCCTTCAAAATTTAACTACTATGAGAAATGCACCTTTGTAGGGCATCTGTGAACTTTACCATTACCGTGAATACATTACAAGAACTCCAAAGAAAACGGTTGTGAATGCATGTAATGTATAGGGTAGGTTTTTAATATTCTTCTCTGAAATTCTCTTTGTATTGAACTACACTATTTGCTAACGTAATCACTGCCTGAATTGTAAAACAATTTTGACAATGAACCAGGCATACTACTTCAATAAGCGTTTACTAAAGCATTTCATCAGTCTTCATAGATGCATGCATCTTCTAATGGATTGTTATTCCAGAGGGTTGTAATCAGTGACACAGGGTTCAGCTGGAGGCCTGTCACTAGTGGTGTCCCCCAAGGTTCAATACTGGGCCCAGTATTCTTTAACTTAGGCATCAATGACTTGGGGGCAGGGACAGAGTCCTCCTCAGAAAGTTTGCTGATGACACAAAGTAGTGAGGAATGGCCAGTACCCCAGGGGGCTGTGCAACCCTTCAGAAGGACCTTGACAGACAGCAGAGATGGACAGAGAAGAACCATCTGAAATTCAGCAAAGGCAAATATAGGGTTCTGAACCTGGGTAAGAATAACCCCATGCACCAGCACAGGCTGGGGGTAGATCTGTGACCCTGTTTGAGACAAAATTCAGAGGAACATCCGAATTTGAATGTCCTTTCTTAGAAGGCAGGTTAGAGCAGCCCTCCCCCACCAGGTTCGGGAAAGAATTTTCCTTGGAGCGAAAGTGAAAGGGAATAAACTATTTATTTAACAAACACACAAGAAAAGAATAATAGTGCTAAATAATGAAACCTCTTGCTGTGGAAAGAAACCGGGGAAGATTTTAAAGTCCTTCTGTGGGTGTGGTCCCTCTCCTGTTCAGAGCTGGGTCAGCTTGAGCCCACCTCTGGGCCTCAGTGGAAAGTTCTCCCGGATAATGGTTTGGTGTTGTTGCACAGTTGCAGAAGAAAAGTAGAAGAAGGCAAAGTCCCAGGGAAAAGAAAATTCAGCTCTCTGTCTCTCTCTTCCAAGAAAAAGAGCCAAGAGCTGGGAAAAGCCAGAAGGGTGCTTCCTCTGCTCTTGCCACTGCAGAAGCTATCTCTGTGTCCTTGGTGTAACGGACGGTCCGAAAAGTCACTCATTTGCCTCACGGATTGTCGAAAGACCCCAGAAGAAGACTGCACGGGGGGTGGTTTGGGGTACTGGCGACAGACTGGCTGCGAGTTTCTGCCAAGGCATTGTCTGCAGGTGTGCTGGGCGCAACGCATTCCTGAAGTAATGGAGTACGGCCACGGAACACTGGCTCGCACTGCGAGGCGATTCGAACATGGCATGTACTGTACCTCTACTCCTGCTCCAGCGAGTTTCCTAACAATGATTGTGGTTTCGCAAACCCCTTGGCCAGCTAACCCCCCTGCTTCGAAAAGGACTATAAAATGACTTTCGTTATTCCCCATTCTTTGAGTACTCCCCATCGGCGTCGGTGGATCGACAGATCGTCACGAGCGGGCTGGTCACGTCCGACTGGTAGCTATAATCCCACTTCCATTCTCTCTCTCTCTCTATCCTTTATTTCTATTTTCTCCCCTTTCTATCGCATTGAGTTATTGGACACCATAAATAAAGGTGTATTGTTGAGCTATTTGGCACTAAATAAAGTGCATTGTTGAAATCCCCACTGTGTGTCTTTTGCACTTTGAGATCGGTAAAAGAACCTATCACGATTCGTGTAAGTCGGATCGTGACACTTGGAGCACAAACTGCTTTGAAAAGTTCGTTTGGCTTTTTTTATTTCTTTCTTTCGCACACAGTTTTAAAGGCACAGAAAGGCCTGGGCATAGGGCAGCCAGTATGAGATACAACATCATAAAGTCACCCCAAGACAACCTGGAGAGCAGCTCTGCAGAGAAGGGCCTGGGGGTCCTGGTGGATAACAAGCTGTCCATGAGCCAGCAGTGAGCACTTATGGCCAAGAAGGCCAGTGGTATCCTGGGGTTCATTAGGAAGAACATTGTCAGCAGGTCAAGGGAGGTGATCCTGACCCTCTACTCAGCCCTGGTGAGGCCACATCTGGATGCTGTGCCCAGTTCTGGATTTCTCAGTACAAGAGAGGCATGGAGCTCCTGGAGCAGGTCCAGCAGAGAGCAACAAAGATGATTAAGGGGCATTGAAAATAAATGAGATTTAAACAAGAAGACCCAAGAGAACAAGCATGAGATGACACAGGCCTTGAAAATATGTGTATGAGGTTATACTGGAGATTTGAGATCTATTTGAGACCAAATGATCAGTCTCTACTCATTAATCAGTATAGCTTTTGGAGCTTGACAAAACCTAAAACAAGAACAGCAACTTATTTGTGTTAAAAAACTTAGAAAATATTCTAAATTAATCCAAGAGAACAACCTCTGCTCAGATTTTTTCATCAAAGACCTCAAGACAGGGGTGACCTCCTGCAGTCTCCACCCCATTCTTACCAAAGAAGTGTAGCATCACTGGCCTTAGAAGATATAAGAGCCTAGCAAGAGTGAAAGAGTGAAAGAAAGAAAGAGTGAGAGAAAGAAAGAAACATTGAAGAAAGAAATTTATTTGCACATCAATTCTATTATTTTGGACAAGCTCTAATAGTTGCATAATTTGGACTTAATTTAACCTATCATGACTGAATTACTGCAACTTTACAAGATTATCAGTTAGTTCTTAGCTCCAAATATAAAGCATGTTTCTTTAGCACACATAAAATGAACATGGTATTTGGTCTTGTGCCTTGCCTTTGAGGCTTTGTTGAAATTTGGATGCAATGAAATGTCCATCCTAAATTAGTCCTCAGGGCTGCATTTTAAGCTGATAATTCTGTTTGTCCTAAAAGAATTATGACAAGCTGTCCTCAATAAGCTCTTCAGATTCTTCCACAGTCATTTATATGACAAGATCAGGTTAAAATCCTGTGGTTTTGATGGTTTAAACTAGATGGGAAGATTCTCATTTGCAGTACCAAAACTACCTCCCTTCCAATGTATAAATCTGACTATCCACCTTATTTTGGTTCTTTTGCTACTAGTCCAGCAAAATAATAGGTTTATCCTTAGGATGTAAATCAGGGTAGTCTGGAAAATTTCAGAACTGTAAAGGATCTGGAGCGAAATTACAGGATTAGGAAAGGATGCTCTCTTCTCTGTTACTTTGCTGCACTTTCTAGCATTTACCTTAGGGAATCATACAGGGCATAAGCCAAAAGTATACATTTTCAGTGTTATTTTTTGTCCTGATACTCTTACTTCTTGATATCTCTTTAGAATGCTAAAGCACTGATTCTTCTGTAAGATAAGACAGTGCCAAGGAAAAGCAGTCTGAACCTTGTTGTAATTTAACAGCTGCATTGGATCGCAAATTTTATGATGGTCCTCCTCCCCACTGTGCACAGAAAGATGTATATTTTGAGGAAGTGTTGTGTTCTAAGGGATGAGTTACAGTTTTTTAAATATTGGAGTAGCAATAAGAAGCAACTTATAAGATTATAAGTAGCAACAATAAGAGCAATGCTGCAATGCAAAAATCAGTGTAACCACCTGTTTAATTTGAAAAAATGAATGTATGTATTTATTTATTTTAAAAAACAATGATTTTAAAGTAATTTTTATCTAGGGGGGATTTATCAATTGTGAATGCAAACATTTAGACATTGCTGAAAGTCTACATTCTAATACAAACCAAATACCACTGAAGACTGGAAAACTGACACTTTGCTTCATTGTTGGATCAATCTGGTATCTGCACCTTCAGCAGTGATGATACTTGTTAATTGAAACTGCAGTGCAGTGGAGATGTCTCCGAGATGCGAGATTGTGCTCTCAGTTACCTCATATTATGCCCCAGTATCTTTACTCTTGTTCTTTCTCTCCCACAGGTGACTTTCTTTAACTGAATTACAAGGTACCAAGGTTTTCATAGTTATGAAGTCTGGCCAAGGAAAAGGAACTTGAAAAATCTTTAAAATGGTATTCTATTATGTATATTTTTGAGAAAAAAAATAGCAATCAAACTCACCTAATACATTCCCAGCAAGCACATGGCCATGCTGGACGAGCTAGCACAAGAACCTAGATGTTAGCTATAGTTTCTGATATTTTCTAATTTTACCAGTTATTCTTTTTGCATATTCCTTTTCTGTTTTCCGCTCTTTGATAAGAAGCAAAACTGGACAACATAATTCAGTAAAATGCAACATCCTTGTGCTCATGTTGTCATTCTGGAGAGACTTTGGAAACAACTTATAAAACCTAAAATTTTCCACCACATCATAAAGGTAAATCACTACTTTTGTGCTTCATGGTATTAAAAGTTGTGGAAGCTGGAGATCACAATACTATTCTTGCAAAAAAACCCATTCCATAATCTCAGAATGGTAAAACTGTTTTAAACACAGAACTAAGCAAGAATTTGGTATTTTCCATTAGTTTTTAGACAGCTTTTAAGTCTTTGAAAACTGGGCATCTGCTTAAGAAAATTAATCCTCCCAGCTCTTCCTGTAGTCACCATTTACTAATTTTGCTCTCCAGTTTCTGGAATGAGCAAAATTTGAGGTATTAAAATACCCTTAAGGAATAACTACAGAAATCTGATGAAAAGCCTTGACTTTACAATTTTTTTTTACCTCAAGACTTGCAACAGAAAACTTCAGTTACAGTAGTATGAATTTATTTTACAAGCTGGAATGTTAGGGTATTCCCTAATTACCAGGGCCCAATTCTGTTAACGAAGTTCTGTAAACTGTTGGATTTGTGTCAGGCTCATTTTGGCTAATAAATGGAAGCATGGATTATTGCAGGCTAAATCCTGGAGTCTTAGCTGTTCAAAATATCCTTTCACTTCCTTGCTGAGGACAAAACTCATCACAAATATCAGCATGAGTAATTGAATCCTTGTTCATCGGTGCCATTTAACTGAAACACATGCTTGGCTTCTTTTAGAATTGAAAAGATTAATATTTCTTGCTGATAACTGAGGGAGTTTCTTTCTTGGTGTGTTTTTGCTTCTGAGTTGTTCTTCTCCATTGCAACCTTTCATTACAACTTTTACTGCAGGAAATTAGTTGTAGAAAGAAAAAATTTGTTTGCATTTTATTTTAATTAAACCAATATAATAAAAAAAATATTCCAAATATTCACTGGTTTCATTTATCTCAATTCCTTCATAGGCCACTGATAATGTGTCCTCTTTGACAACCTTAAATTAAGCAACTTAACTCTTCCTCTCACTACCTTTGCATCTTTTTGGAGCAATAACTGTTCCTTCCCACCAACCATTGTGAAGCTGGAAAAACAAATTATTTTTACCCCTGCTGACATGGAATATCACAAACTTCAGTGGATTTCTGATTATGTGCTCCAGCTCAAGCAGTTTTCTTCCATTTTCAATTTTTTAGGACCTCTTTCTGTATTGCGGATGCACCTTCCCATCTAGGAATTCAAATCACGTATGTCCAATAGTGTTTGATGCCTGGGTCCCACTATGCCTCCTGCGGTTCAGCACAAAATTGCTTTTTTGTCTTCAAAATAGAATGAAAGCACGAGCTCCTTTTTTTTGGTAGCCTAAATGCTGAAAAAAAAAAAGATTACAGAGCTGGAGGAGATTTTATTTTGAGCTAGTATGTGTCAAAATGAACTTTTATGGTCTACTGATTCAAGAAAATCAAAATGTCATCAAAGGGAAGTGATATTTCAGTCTATGCAACCCATCACTTTATTTTAATGTATCTACCTCTGCAATTGACTCTGCATAGACTAAATGCTTAAGTGTTTGGCCTTATGCAGAAACAAACAAAATGTAGTTACATGGAAAATACTGGAAAAGAACAAAAGTTAAAAAACATTAGTGGGAAAATAAACATGCAATTCTAATGGAAGTCTCTTTTACAAAGAAGTGTTAAATACTACTGGAACTTCTTTTTCAATTGCACCACTTATGCTTGTTAAGACAATGTACTGCTGCTAAAAGATTTTTGCTTATGATTAATGAGATCATTTAAATAGTCTCAAAATCCCAAACACTTAAGATGTGGAGAAGAGCATTCAAATTTATATAACCCCTTTGTGCAGATAATATTAGTTATCTAGTCATATTTAAAGTCTTTCATATAATAAAAAAGATGTTATTGTGTTACTAGTATTCAAATTCCTATGAATTTTACTTTCATTTACATACTGAAACTTCTGGTATAATAAAATTAAATTATATTGGTGGGGTGGCTGACTGTGTTATTATAAGCATATCTATAAAGCAAATAAACAAGTATGCAGAGCATGTGAATAGACAAAAACAGGGAGAGAAAGAGAAATACATAAAGTCAAAAAATAATTTATTCTGAATGTCTTGTTAGTGATTGAAAGTCAAAAAGAAAAAGCAAACCAAAACAAAACCCAACCAACCAATCACATTTCAGTAGTTAAATAGCTTGACTTTTAGAGTGATCAAGACACTCCTTTTGGATTCAGTGAAAGTTATATCCAATTAATGTTGGATACCCTTTTAGTTTAACTGAATACTTTTATGGGCTTAATATTTCATTTTTCTCCTGGTCCAGATCCTTAGATAAGTACATAATAATGTTACAGGGACATAAATGTAAACATGCAAGTTTGAACATATTGACATATTTTCTTAGATTAATTTAATTATTTTCTGTGGGTTTTCATCTATTAAATTATTAATGTGCTTAAGGTCATTGAATATTTGATAAATTTATGGAGCTTACCCCATAAAATATTGCCATATAACATATGTTGAATTGAAGCACTTGTCTGGATTTTGTCATCTTCTAGTACAAAAAATGTTATTCTATAATATACTTTGTTTTCTATAACTTTCCATAAGTTCTACCATAGGCATATCTGGAAGTTGCAACTTGACTAAAGATTCTCTTTCTCACTTATCTATCTCATCTGGTCACTAGTCTATCCAGATAGCCCTTTTTTTGTTGTGCCTCCAGCACTAGGTACAATTTGGTTGATTTATAGGGGGAAAAAAGCATGAATATTTTATCTCTTGTCAATTATTTCAGGAATTCTCAAAGACCACAGTTTCATAAATTGTTTGGAGCATGTCTCTATACATCTGCAAATGGACAGAGACATAACCCACTGCTTAAGAGATTAAGATCTTAGGAACAGGTAACATAATAGACCATATCCTCCGAAAATGTATTTGTCTATCAGTATATCAACATAGTGAACTATATGTAGAAAGATGCTCAGCTGTAGGTTTTAAATACATT
>WEIT01038144.1:799-35234 GCA_013389985.1 Dryoscopus gambensis
ATGGTGTAACAATGGGAGTGGGGGAGGAGGAGGGGTGTGTCTTTGACATGTACTTGAAATTTTGGGATAGACCAAGATCTAAGGAACCAAAAGCACAAGAATGAAAATAATGTCTTTAAGCGTTTATTGATACTTTTGCAAGATCATAGTCCTTGGTAAGGACACGTTAGTGAACTCATATGGCAATTCCCCAGCTTTGTACCTCTGTGAAGCCTATTTCTTCAGCATACCTCAATGTTGATTTCTATGCATTCTCTACTGTCACAGATTCACTAACACTAATGTAACATAGCCTAGAGGAAAATCATTAAGTGGAAGGTTTTCAGAAGATAGCAGCTGATTTTGTCAATGAAAAAGTGAAACTTAGTGCTCAGTGACTTCTGAATACAAGGTTAACTTACCTTAGTCCTTTTCTTTTGTCTGATTTAGTTTGTCTTGGCATCCTTAGTTAATGAAATCTTTTACTGAACATTTGGATAGAGAAAGGGCCTGTTTTGCCATAGCCAAAGTAGCTCTAAAACCACAGTAGAGAATATTTGGAAGACTGAGAGGGAAATGGAAACCTATAATGGCTGTGAATACACTGAGCAATGTCTCCCTTGCAGCATTAGAGCTTACTGTATTTCGTACAGTGTGGCATACTGTATTGTACATGAGCTGCAGAGATCTTGTCATGTTAGTCTTTTCCTCTTAAAACACTAGACAGTTTCAAATACTTTCTCTTTAATCCTCCATGACAGTATGTGAAAAATTTTTAATGAAACTTCATTCTCCTCTTAAAAAAATTACTGTTTTAGAAAACAGTGGAGGTACTAATGATATTAGATGCATAAACTGTCAGTCAGAAGAAGAAAAGGCAAAACAAGCCAAACTTTGGATTGACACACTATAAACAGAAAAGGCTTTTGAAATTTTACAGCAGTGAGAGGCACTCATGCAAGATAGTATCTTGAAAAACAGGAAGCTGAAGACTTACATCTACAGTAATTATTCCTTGCCTAGTGGAAATTTCTTGTCTGAAGAACAGGGGGGGAGTTTCAGAACTTATCATTCTCCTCATTCGAGGTTATGAACCAGGCTTCTGGTCAAAAGCCTGTGGAGGGAGCTCTTGCTTTCAGAAAGCAGAGTTCACTGTGGGATGAAGGATATCACTGGGTTCTGACAATATTAGTGGCTGTGATGCTTGTAAAAATATTTTTTTAGCATAATCTGCAGCAATTATTTTCCTGGGCTTGCTTTTGCACACTCCCTGTCCTTCTCCCTTATCAGTTGTCTGTCTCCCCACAGCAAGGCTCTTCTTTTCTCCTTCTTAGCCATAGACTGGGAGGTTGAGTACTGAGGCTGACTGAACACTATTTTAACCCAGGAGGCTTTTGGCCTTGGCTGTTAGCAGGATCCAACTTTATGTTCTTAGGAAACTTGATGAAACGTAAAAGCTTGTTATTGCACCTATTTCAGTTTCCATGGGAACACTGATAAAATATTTCACTTATTCTGTAATCTTTTCTCATTATCTTCCAGAAGATAAGTCATCTGCTACCTAATTTTCTGGACACTTATTTCAAGTAATTTTTTTTTTCCTATATTGGATAAAGAGCTGCTTGTGTGCCACTCCTACAGTCTCACCACAACTGAATTTTTATGTCACTAGTAAGAGCAAAGGGTGGACAGAATCCCTGGTTTGTGGGTAGAAATGGTGAGATAAGGAAAAGTAGGATACAATTAGGAAATAGAAACATAGAATCATTTAGGTTGGAAAATACCTTTGATAGGTTTAATAGGTTGATATTCCTCCTGCACTTCCATCAGAGATGTGATATAAGCAACTGAACGGAAGGGGTTGTTCACCCATTTAAAGGACAGAGAAGTAGCACCAAGGTCATGGTATATCTTGTCATGGTATGCCCTGGAATCCTATGGGATCTCCAAGATCCCAAGAATTATAACGGGGTATGAAATGCCACTCAGCTCTGTGTCAGAAGTTTTGTTTTATATGACCACAAAAGTTCTGCCATGACAGTCCTGTATCTTAGAAACTGTTCATCTTAATGAATTATTATTAGGCAAGCATCTGAGAACTTTGATGCCCTGGTATTTTTCTGAGAGTAGCACTGAACGAAGGAAATGACAAGAATGAGAATTAGAATTTCTGAAAACACACCGAAAGCTCAAGGAAGTTTTATGTTGCTCTATTTTCATTTTTACATGAGAATTTTTATCTGAATTGTAACCATCCAAACCCAGCTTTGGCTCTCAAGAAAAGTGGCCAGAGGTAGTCAGCAACAAATGGGTGTACTTGGTCAATATGGTGTATTGGCTCTGACTGAGACCATAGGAAACCTCATAGGTCTGAGCTTTGCAGTGGTGTCTAGAAAGGTTTGAAGAACACACCCGCATCCTGGTCCTGCTGGGCAGTGCTCCCACAGTGCCAGGGACATCTCTCCATTATACCAGCAAGTCTGCCCTCACTCAGTAAGGTGGGAGTGGGTAAAACCTTGGGAAGGGTCATAGCCAGGACAGATGACCCAAACTGACCAAAGGGATATTCCATACCATACAGCATTTGCTCAGATACAAAAGCTAAGAGAGAGGAGAAAGAGGGAGGACATATATTATTATATTTGTCTTCCAGAGGAACCACGATCTGTGCTGAAGTCCTGCTTCCTGGGAAGTACCTGGACATTGTCAGCTGAGGGGAATTAGAGAATAAAATCTTCTGTGTTCCTTTTCTTCTGCATACATCCTTTTCTTTGTCTTATTAAATTTTGTCTTTGTTCCATGGGTTTTTTCCATCTTATTTTCTCCCCTCCTGTCCTGTTGAAGAAAGGAGTCATAGAGTATCTTGGTGGGCAACTGGCATCTAAGCAATGCCAGTCCCCCACAGTCATTTTTTGGCATCCAACATCCAGCGTGACCAAATACGAACAAATATAGTAATTGGGAGAGGTAATGGGCAAAATATGGACTGAAAAATGTTAGAGAGCAAAAAGATCCTAGAAAAATTTCAGTTGTCATAATTGGGGCAAAGGATAAGTGTTGGATTATGTGTAAATTGTCCACTTTTGTTTGGTGTTGTGATGATGATTTTGGAGTGCACGATTTTTTTTTTTTTTAAATGTGTGTGAAGTTATGAACATTATGTGAGGACTGTGGATTTTAAAGGTAATTCTTAAATACATAATTCCCAGCTATGGGGGACGGAATGTATTTGGTTTATGTGGCAAAGTTTTGGCAGCAGGGGTGCTACAGGGGTGGCTTCCATGAGAAGGTACCAGAAGCTTCCCCCCTGCCCAAGAGAAGCATTGCCAGCTGGCTGCAAGGGGGACCAGCAGCTGGCCAAAGCCGAGCCCAAGAGCAATGGTGATAGTGCCTCAGGAATAACATTGTTTAAGAAGTGCAGAAAAGTTACTGCACAGTGGCAATAGAATTCCCTATTCTCCCCTACTGGAGCATATCTTGAAGAACTGCAGCCCACGGGAAGGACCTGCATTGGTGAACTTTGTGAAGGACTGGATGTCATGTTAAAGATGCCATGTTGGAGCAGGGGAAGAGCATCAGAGCAACAGAGATGAAGTGTTATGAAATGATCACAGCTCCCATTTTCCACCTCCCTGTGTTACTTGTGAGGATAGAGGGTGAAAGGTCAGGAGTGCAGTTGATCCTGGGAAGAATGAGCTGGGGAGAAGGTTATTCGCTTTCCGGGTTTTTCCCTGGCCGAGCTCACAAGGCAGAGGCAGCGCAGCCACGTCTCCAAAGCGTCCTCGCCGCTCAGCAGGCAGGAGAGGAAACGCAACGGAGAATCTCAGAGCCGGGTGGGAAAATGCGCTTTTTCCCCTCTTCGGTGGCTCGGCCCGGTAGCCTGATTTTATGGCAAAAAGCGTCCCAAGAACAAAGGAGGCGGGAGGGCACAGTCCAAAAGCTTTTAATCCGACGCAGCCAGGACCTACACAGGCGAATACAGCAACTAGACTGGCCAAATTCTCGAGCTGGACTGACGCTGAGATGGGCGTGGAAACTTCTTTTCAAGGGGGGGCGGTAACAGAACAGGAACCAATGAGGGACAGGGAGAGGGGAGGACACAACTGGGATACAATCCAATGAGGGAGTTCGAGGGGCGGAGTTGTAACACAGAACAAATGCAGAACCGAACTTAACAGAACTTTCCAGACTAAGGGGAAGAACAATCTTCAGGGTGCTACCCGGTGGACTGCAGCTTATGATCAGGCTAAGCCACTCCCACAGAAGGTGATTTTAGCTTTGTACTTATTTCTCACTGTCCTACTCTCTTATTAGTTGGCAGTACGTTAAATTAATTTCCCCTAAGTTGGATCTGTTTTGCCCATGCCAGTAACTGGTAAGTGATGTCCCTGTCCTTACCTCAACCTTCAAGCACTTCCGTTGTATTTTCTTCCTCTGCCCTGCTAAGTAAAGGAGAGAGACAGAGAATTTGGTGGGTACCTGGTGGACACTCAGGGTCAGCCCATGACAGTGAGCCAGGAATTGATATATTGGGAGTGGACACTGGCCTGCTGAACCATAAAGAACTGCCAAGACCTCAGGGCTCTCTTCTGTGTTAAGACTAATGTCCTTAAGCATGATTGTCATTCTCAGCATATAGACAAAGCACTCAGAATTTGAAGTCAGTCTCCAGAAATGACCCCTATCATATCTATAGTGTACCAGTGCCTTAATTATATCTGTAGTTAGATATCAATTAAACAATCTAATTTCCAGCTGACTTTCCCATAACACAGGGCTACAGTCATCTTGATTATCTGCTATCCATCAGTAGGATGTGTTGAATGAAATAACTGCCTAATACACTGGGACATGCCAGCCCCCACTCCAGGTGCTATCTTCCCATAAGTTCCCTGATGGTGTCTGGAAAAAGGATGTTGTATCCGGCTCCTCCTTATAGTGCAGCTATCTGGAGTGCTGTCAGAGTAAAATAAGAGGAAAAGAAAACAGGATCAAAGTCTGTCTGAGGTTCTTGTGTTTTCCCCACCGAGTACACTCTAGACAATGTACTTTTTTTTCATATTTGCTGTCCTATTCTTTTCTACTGTAGTAGCTATTGTTCTGCAAGCATGTATTTATCTTGTCCCAGTGCATATTACATTTTTAAGTGTGTGTCTCTTGGAAGGTGCAAAGGCAAGGCATCCACAATCAGCTTTATCCAGTCAATTCTAGAGCAGAAGAGTTAACAATAAAAAAGGTTGGAATAATATAGGCAATGAAGGAAAGTAGCTGGAAGACTGCCAACCTGATACAAAGGCTATTCATGAACCTTACTCATACTGAAATAATAGAAAGAATTTAATTCATTTTAAAGCCCCGTATGAGAATTTGCACCAACTGGCCCGTTAACCCAAAGCAGCAATTGTGCTGTATCACAGGGCATTATCATTTGGAAGAAAACCCCCAGAAGTTGATGACAAATTAAATCTCTATCTAAAGAAGATCTTAAACATCTCTGACCTTCCAAAGCTTGCCTTGACTGTTTAAGGGAAATGTTAACAAATTAGAGTAGTACATGTATTCTTTTTATTAATATTCTACGATGAAATCACCTCTGAATACTTAAAAGCACAGCCTCTTTTGCTATTCCTGTCCTTATTTATTTTTTTTGTCATTAATCTTCAACAATTGTTTCTATTATCTTTTAAAAGATTATTAATGGAAGTCATCTATGGTATGGCACTGTAGTTGCATGCAATCAAATGTATAAATATATATATTTGTATTTTGTTTGCCTTCCTATACACAAATCTAAAAGTAGCATATATTATCTGCTATTCTTTCTGGTTTCATATTTTCTCCTCTCTTTTTTTCCTGTTTGTAACTCACAATGTGCACAAGCCCATACAATTTACCCCTTGTCCCTTTCTTTAAAAGTATTAGCATTAATAAATGCACTGTTCCCTCCCTAGGAGTCTCATCTGGCAGGAATTCCTAGAGCACTTTTAGGCAATATTCCCATCATCATCTAGCTTCAAAGGGTCAGTTTAGTGCCTTGGATCTGAGTATAACCATTTCTCTCTACTGATTACTTAAGAAAATAAGTACTATTAATAGAAAAACCCTTACCCTTCACTCTAAAGTGTGTATAAGGTGTATTTAATTGCCAAAGCTGAGTGTCATAAATAGAGCTGTGATTTCCACTATATGAATATGGAGCTAAAGGATTATATCCTTGTGTCATTCCATAAAATTCTGCAAGTTAGATCATGTAATACCTGGGATCAATACACACGGCTTCTTCCCTTTGTTGAGAGCTTAAATCCAGTCCATGAAGAAGTAGTTGAATACATTCCTGGCTTCATATTGCTCCGGAGCGAGGTCAAACCCATCGCTGTTGTTCCATCTGGGAGGCTTAGGTGGTCACTGAGCCAGAACGAGCTCTCAAAGAATTCAGCAAAACTCCCTGTACACTCTTTCAATGTTGCCTAGTCTGTGGTTTGTGCTACCTATTTATTGCTGACAGCCACAAGAATAATAAAGAATTGAAAGTGGAAGCAGAGCTGAGTGAAGTGTGACACTGCTGGTGGACCAGGAGCTGCTGACAGGGAACGAGCAGAGGTAGAGGTACACTTTACTGAGCTTAGTCTCTCTGAAAGGTGTCATTATAACAATGGAGGCCAAAGTACTCCAACTTCACTTACCTTTCAGCCTTCTGTTATTTAAGGAAGTGGTTTACAGAGTCTGATAGTGTGTAGAAATGTAACTTTAAAAAAAAAAAATAACAATTTTTGTATTATTACATGACAGAGTATATCCACTATATCATTCCTTTTGACTAATGGCAGCATTTACTGTTAGGTTGTTAAGTCAGAACTCTAATTAAACTTCATATCTCGGGCATTTTATAGTTCTTTGTGATATAATAGTTTTCTGGGTTTGGAAGAGGAGGATTATTAGTCAGAAGTAAGGGCTGGATTTTTAGCTTATTTTGTTGTGTCTGTAGCAGACAACAATAGCTTCATTTGTGGAGCTACAGTTCAGAGTTAGGTGTTATTCACTTTTTAAAAAATTTTCAGGCATACCAGTAAAATCATGCAAGTTAAGGAAAAAATAACTTCCACTACTAAGTGCTACCCTTAACCTTCAGATGAAAATTGAAGGCAAGCTCTTGTTGATTTCTGCTTTCTGCAATAATAGGTTTAATTTTACCATCCTAACTCAGATGCATATAAAATATCATAAAATACATATGCTGTTGCATGTTGAGATTCTTGTGAATTGTGGCTCAAGACAGACAGGATTTATGTTGAGCAGGTAATAAATCTGCACAGCATCACAAGAGATTAAGTCACTCCCTGCCCGATCTATGCAATTTTTGTCAGTTTTTATGCATGAAAACCTGCACAAGAACTACCCCTGGACTTCCATGAGTGAAAAGCAGGCTTCCCTCAAGTGCCACCTCCTTTCCAAAGCATACAGCGAATGTGAGGCTTAAAGACGAGTTGCTCTCACAGCTTTGAGTAAAGCAGCTTCCACGAGTCAAGAGACTGGTGTGTTCAGGGCTCTTGTGCCAAGGTATGGAGTGGGAATGCCACTGCTTTGACCAAAACCAACCTACCTATAAATGCTCTTCGTGGATGTCATAGTAATGTAGTCAATCTATTATGGATGCCGTTCCAAAGAGCCCAGAAATGTTAGTGATCTCCCTGGACTAAAGATATGCAGGGTCCCACATGCTGTAAATCCCTTTTGGCTTTTGAGAGAAAAGGTATAATGTGTGCAGAGCCAAACCCTTCTGTTCTACTGTACGAGAAAAACCCCAATATTTTCTTGGATTTTTTTTTTTTTTAAGTAGTATATTGAGATTGTCAGGCCTATTTAACACTCACGTCATTCACTTCTGGTAATAAAATTTATTTTTATGTATGATTTGCCATTGGTTAAACGACCCTAACCCTGACCTAAACCCAAACCTAAATCCAAACCCAAACCCAAACTCAAACCCTAATCCTAATCCAAACCCTAAATCCTTAACCCTAACCCTAATCATAACCCTTTTTTAAAGTAGCATATTGAGCATATGAGGCCTGTTTAACACTCACGTTGTTCACTTCTGGCAGTAAAATTTATTTTTATGTGTCCTTTGCCATTGGTTGAATGACCCTTACACTAACCCTAAACCTAACCCTAACCCTAATCATAACCCTTTTTTAAAGTAGCATATTGAGCATATGAGGCCTGTTTAACACTCACGTTGTTCACTTCTGGCAGTAAAATTTATTTTTATGTGTCCTTTGCCATTGGTTGAATGACCCTTACCCTAACCCTAACAATTTTTATCTCAGCTGAGAAGTGAGGTATCTGTGCTCCAAACAATTTACAGAACAGACAACACTACATACACTGTGACTTTATACAAATGGCAAGAGTGATCGTTCTGGGTAATTGTGCTACTTTGCCTCTTTGATTGTATGTATTATCTCTGTTATTATGGGCTATTTGGTGTTGGAATGTTTCTAGAAGCTACTGATGTTTAGAATCAAGCTGTAATCTGGGGTCAAAGATTTATAAATCTAACAGAAAATGTGAAGATAAAATAAAAGATTTTATACAGGAAAGTTATCTGCAATGTTGACATATTGTTTCTAAAGTGATACAGAACATATTTTGCAAAGGTATTGAACCTCAAGCCATCAAACACTAGATGCAACCACACAGGCAGGAAAGATTTTCTTACTTATGCTGTGTAGCTTAACCTAAAGTCCAGAAGCTGGATACAGCTCAGTCCTCCAAATTGCAACCAGTTTCATCTGACATCTCTCCAAGGGCCCTATAGACATTGGCATTCATTAGGATGCATTGTTCACTTGAGTTTTAATCATCTTTCCTGAGGGTTTACCACATGGATGCATCCTTCCCCATAAACTGACAGAGATTTATCTCTGTTTTTTGACTAGAATGTCAGTTGACATGAAACACACACCTGTTACATGCTCGATTTGGGGGTAAAAAGTGCCTGAATTGCTCAGGCCCGAACCCCACAGCTGCTCCATGGGGAAGGAGCGAGGGATGGCAGTGGGAGACTCTTTCCTGATAAGGATGGAGGTCTCTGTTTGCTGATGCAACCTTCTCTTCAGGAAGGTTGGCTGCCTGTCCAGGGACTCAGAGAGATCATGATGAGGCTGCTGAAGATCTTTTGGCTCTTAGATGGTCCTCATGGATATTTGGGAAGGCCACAAGGATGATGGAAGGGCTACAGCACTTCTCACATAAGGAACAACTGACAGAGATGGGACTATTCAGCCTGGGGAAGTGAAGGCTCAATAATGTGTATAAATGCCTAATGTCCAAGAGGACTGAGTCAGGCTCTTTTCAGTGGTGCCCAGTGGCAGGACAAGAGGCAGTGGGTGCCAACTGAAATGCAGAAGGTTCCCTCTGAACGTATGGAAACACTTTCACTGTGTGGAGGACCAAGCACTAGAGCAGGTTGCTCAGCGGGGTTGCAGAGTCTCCATCTCCGGTGATATTCTAAAGCTATCTGGACACTGCCTTGGGTAATGGGATCTAAATGACCCTGCTTGAGCAGGGGCGATAGACCAGGTGACTTTCAGAGGTCCTTTCCAATCTCAACCATTCTGTGAGCCTACCATGTGTTCTTATATGATATATAGTCAAGTAGATTCATTGATTATAAGGCACCAAAATTATAGTAGTGCAACTTAGTAAATCTCTGAATAAAAATACTTTGTGTTTTATTTTGTAAAATTAAAAATAACTTCTCTTGAATTTCATACTTTTTTCCTTCCTAGCCTTCCCTCATGCATTTAAAGAAAAAAAAAATCATTCTAAAAGTGCTTGTAGTTTGACAAAGGTCAGATTTTGTAAAACATTCTTAGAAGATCATTTCAGCAAATAAAAAAATTTAAACAAGAATGATAAGTATATGTTTTGAATGTTCATAGAAAAATATCAGAAAATCAGTGGTTTTGGAAGATGTACGCATGTAAAAATACATAACTTTGCATTCAAGATCACACCAGGAGTGTACCTGCACAGAAATTGATCTCAAATGTACTGACAGGGAGCCTGGATATAGAAACGTGTTTAGAAAAATACAGAGGGGATGGCGGGGTGATGGTGGTGTCTTTTTAAAAATAATGTTTTTTAAAAAAAGGTGACCAATAGAAAGATACTAGAACAGCAGTGCTTTAAATTAAAGGGTTATTTTGGATAAGGTTAATATATTGTTCTGAAAATTTGGCATACCTGAGATTTTTTTTTTCCCTTTGGTACTAGTGATATGCTTCAAGTACTCTTATAATGTATCATATGTCATACAAAATTTTCTTTATATAATTATCCATGGACACTGTACAATCATGAAATTTCAGGAATATGTCTCATCATTCTCAGCTCAGAAGAACAACAGATGGTGTTTGCTATTGGGTTACCCCAGAGAATTCTTTTTTTAAATTTTTTTTTTCCCAAGCTTGAGTTTATATCTGAGTATATATAAACTGCATGATTCAATTTATATAAGCATGCAAGACATAAAAGTGATAATAACATTGACCTGTAAATAACATGTTGCTTTAATAACCTTAAATGCTGTTATTCCAATCAAGATTTTCTGTATCAAAAGTGAAGGACAGAGGTGATGTGCTGAGTTAGAGGGGTAGTTAAGTGAAAAAATACTTTTTGTCAGAGAACTGGGATTACAATTAAAAATGACAGAGAAAATTGGAAATATGTTTTGGAGGCCAGATTGCAAGTGCTCCTGGGGGAAGTACAGAGGCAGCGCCTCTCTGCTCCAGCTGTCTCTCCCTCCAGCAACACAGGAGGCACTAACATCAGTACAGGCACCTGAAAGAGGGGTTCTATTTCCATATTAATTGCCTATTTCTATGTCCCAAGGGACCCTGTGGTGATTATTTTTAGGGCCAAAATTTTGTCGCTTATATTGGAGAGGGACAAATGCTTTAAGAGTTGCCAACACTTGTCCCATTCTAAGGTTAATCCTCATTGCATAAAACTGTCTGAGATGGCAATAACAAAGAGAACCTAACTTCCAGATAACACTCAGCTGTATTTCCTAGAGAAACTATCATGTGATTTAATAGTGGCTAAGTTAATAATTCTAATATCCTGGAAAATGAAAGAAATTGATTAATATCACAAGTAGGGAAGAAACTGCTTTTGAAAAAAAAATCATTGCCTCAGAAGCTATTCAAAGAAGTACAAGTATATCTGAAATTCATATTCAGATTACTATGTCTGTTAATTGTTACTTTTTTCTGGGTGCCTTTTACCTTTTTCCCATTTCCAGCTTTTCTTTTCTTCTCTCCTCCTTTTTCTTATCTCTATATATGAAAATTTAATAGGTACTTTTAAATAACTCTGAAAGGGGTAAAAAGTCTGTATTTTTGAAAAAATTAAACACAGTAGAACATATGAGGGTTTGTTGTTTGTTTGTTTGGTTTTTTTAATGGGACATCAGTGTTAATGTTAATGTGTTAAACATGAGTAAGAATAGTGGCTTAGTTTAACTAGTAGTATGTCATTGGTAGTAGGAACTTGCTGCAGTGACCCAGCCCACTAAGGGGCTGTGGCAAGAACTCCTCCCCAGGTTTGAGTGACAGGCTTGTCGTAGGACATATTATGTTAATATACCCCTGTTCTATTTCCCTGATTGATTTGTTGTCCTGCCTGCCCCTTTATCCATTACATGTCTCTACCCTGGAATGTTCTCCCTTCCCTGCTTCCTCATTGGCCCCTCATATCTTAGTCCCTCCCTTGCAGTATCTCTATTGGTTCCCTTGCCCTAGTCCCACCTATGCACCACCCCTGTAGCAACCAACCATTGGTCCTGATGCTCTGCCCGCCCCCTGGATTCCATATAAACCCTGAACCCTCCCCTCCATTTTGTCCTTTGCCCTTGGTACCCTTTACGATGAGTGTGCAATAAACCCTCTCATGGAACACCATACGAGGACCCTTCCTGGCTCTTTTATGATCCACTCGAAAGTATGTGAGTGCTGGCTCCTTCGGTGACTGAGATGGATGATGCCTCCTTTCACTCCTATGGGAGCCTGACCTCTTTTGGGCTGCTCCCTCAAGGAGCCCGACCCTTCGTGGGATGCCCAACAAGGGGAAAGGCCGGGAGTTACTGGCACATCTGAGCTCGCCAGCTGGGGCGCAGCCATACCGGAGCAGCCCACTATCCGGGGACGCCTTTGGCAAGATTGTGGCACTTCCATCAGCGTGCACTGCAGCAGGACCTTTCTCCTTTTATTAGTGAAATAGATGTGTTAATGGGACATGGCACCAGTCTTGAATTTTGAATTACTGTGATTACCTGCATATAGAAGAAATTGATGCAAAGATGTGTGCTGGCATACTTTGTTGTAATTTTCTTTAAAAAGATTGTAAAAATCTCAGGCATACTTGTTATTTTCTTGTAACAACTGCCCATGACTGTATACTTCCCTTTCTTGTTTTCTTAGTCTGCAGAGATTATCAAGTATAGTCTATGTGGGAATGAATTTGCAATACATTACTACTGAAAAGACAATGTTTTTAAAATTCTTTCAAATATTTGTTAGCATTTCACTATGTGCACCCTCCACCTCTCTGCTGCTTCCTACATACCACTGGTGGGTTGAGCAGGATGTACTATAATGTGACATTAGCTTTCACCCTGGTTTTTGTCCATCTCATACAAAGCACCAAGGTAAATGTGTGGTGCATGCCTTATCTTTGTGTCTCATGCAGAAAAAGAAGCACGGAGCTCACTCACAAATCAAATTGCTAACGAAAAATGACTGGGTTTTTTCAAAGTATTCTGCTATCTGCCAGTTGTTTCTTCCCTGTAATATGCCTGGGAGGGGGAAAATCCCCAACAAATTTTGGGAAAAAGAAAACCAACTTCTCTGTACCTAACCTGAGTTCAGTGTAGTCAGTCAATATATTACAATGGAAATGGATGACACCACCAATTCCCCAGTATAGTCACATATTTAAAAGAAAAGTGTAAGGCAGGTATCCAAACTGAAAGGAAAAATAGTAGTATGTGTTGAAGGGCAGAAACCAGTCTGGGATCTGAAGTGTAGTTTTACATATGTCTGGGAGAACAGAAAGGTTACTGATTTCCTCCACTTGGCACTTCTGATTTGCCAATTTAATTCTCCAGTAGTAGTGGTGTATTTCATTTTTATCTTTTATCTTTTTATCTTTTATTTGGACTTGGCTTTTTTTAGGCTATTTCCAGCTGACTGTTCAAATTCTCTCTGAGAAATGAGGTGACTGGAAGCTAAACTGGCAATGCTTAATACTGTTACAAATATGAAGGCTAAAAAACTTGCTTGATTTGCTCTTAAAAATTAGAGAACACATAACTTGTATTTATTAACTTATTTAGCCAATTGTCATTTGATTAGGAGAGACATTTTTTTCCCTGCTTATGAATGAAAATAATATATATCTTAGGAAACAAGGAGTGCATTACTCCCAGGTTGGACCAGGGACCTCCTGAGGCCCTTCCAGCGTTAATCCCAATATGTAAGAATCCTCAAGAAGATGCAGTTTCCTAACAAGCAAGCTGTGAACAAGAGTTATTGAAGATACAAACTCAGAGAAGGAAACTGAGAAACATAAGCCTAAAAATTAGATTTCATCATGCCAAGATAAGTGTGATAAACATTTCACATTTCCAGAGGTATGGAAATGAAGTTGGTAGGGCGGTGGGGGAGAAGCTATTTATATATTTACTTTTTTTAAGCTTGCAATTAAAGGACTTGAACTGGGATACACTGGTATTTATCTTTCAAAGTCAAAATGTGGCCATGAAATACTTTCTTCTGCTTAGCCTTTGAAAGAACTTCATTAGGTTTACTTGAGTCATGTAACACAGTAGCTGTGTTTGTCAGTTGCTTCCCTTAATGCCTGTGAACTCAAAAGAAAAAGAAGTATCTCAGAGATTGATCACCCACGAATTTCATTTCAATAGAAGGAAAAGCCTCAATAATGAATGTTTTCTTCCCCTTCATGACCTGGCAAAATCCTTTGTTGGTTACTTGGTAATTAACTCACTCCAAGCAGCCTTAGAAATGCTCTTCATTCAGGATAAGCTCTGATCATAACTTAGACCGTTCTTAAAATCAATTTTAAAGAAAGACATAATTCAATAGGAATTATGATCCTTTTATTCTGGCATTCACTTAGAAGCTTAATTTGTTGTTCCAGTAAGATTTACAATGGCAGCTGTATTTGAACATTTTAAACATTGCAGAAGTAGATTGCAGTATATGACATCCTGTTGTAGCACAAGGGAAGGCAAAAAAAACCTCTGCATGCAGAACTTGAATGGCAGTTCTAAAGCCAAAATTTTATAATTTTAAGTGTCTGTCTTGTGATTGAAATATTTTTTGTTGTTTAACTTAATAAACACAAACATTATGGAATACATATTCTCACTTCAAGAGATACCTGTTGTACATAAAATTTTGAAAAGGGACCTATGTGCTTTTCAAGGTGAATTGCATGTAGAAAAACAGTTTTCTTTTATTAGTCTTTACATTTCAAATAGAAGAAAAATAGATCAGTTAGTCATGATTTTTCTTGGTATTTTTTCTTTACAACTGATCCCTGTTGCAAAGTCTTTCTGTAGGACTGGTAGGTGTCCTTCAATTATTTCCAAGAATTCCTGTTTAGAAAAGAAATCCAAACCTGAAAGTAAAGCAGAGAGTATTCAGTGAGAAGACACAGACTGAAAAACTGAAAATTTACATAAATGAATTTTTCTGTAAGCTTTTATAGAAGTTTAGGGGAAAATACTGAAAGCTGAATATGATGACCTACAATGTTACTCTTATCAACAGTAGTGCCAGGTAGGGTATGGGAATATATTGCTGAAGAGGGGTTTTAGATAGGAGTATGTTGCCAGAACTTTTTAGAATAAAGAGTCATTTATATTCATGACCAAGTTAGAGCCATGGGCAGGGACACTTTCCACCACACCAGGCTGCTCAGAGCTGTATCCAGCCTGGCCTTGAGCACTTCCAGGGATGGGACAGCCACAGTTTTTCTGGGAAACTGTGCCAGGCCCTCAGCACCCTCAGAGTAAAGAATTTCTTCCTAATACCTAATCTAAACCTGCTCTCTGTCAGTTTGAAGCCATTCCCCCTTATCCTGCCACTACATATCGTGCAAAGACCCTCTTTTCTGGGTCTCACTAGCTGCTGATGCAAGGGTGATATAAGGTCTCCCTGGAGCCTTCTTTTTTCCTGGCTGAATATCCTCAATTCTCTCAGCCTGTCTTCATATACTTCTACATGTAGGGCATATTTGACTTGAGCTTGGTTTTCCAAAATCTCCATCTCCTCTTGACTTCAACTGAATTGAAAAGATCCAGTGTATCTGGAAATCATGGCTCTAAATACTTCTGTAGAGAAAACATAGATGTGGAAAGCTTTTATGTGATAAAAATATCACTTTAACTGCACCATTCAACAATCCTCAGAATTACCCAAATACTTTTTCTCTGAACTCAGAAATCACAAAAGGAAAGAACGTTTTTCTCTCCTTTTTAAGTCATCAGTCAGGAATATATCAATCTTGTTGGTTTTTGGAAGAGGCAAATCTAATCTAAATTCTGTATTGTAACAAACATTTGTCACACCAGTAAAAATGTGAAGACAGTAGATATCAGTAATATCAAATTTATTACCCAGCATGCTGAACAAAATGTTAATGTGTCAATAGGCTGTGTATTCACATTACTTTTATGGTAAAAGAAAATTTTAAAAGCATTAACCATAGAAAGATATGCCATCACTTTAATTGCTGTAAGTTATACAGCCAATAAAAATAGGCTTCAATAAAAACACTCACATAAAATAAATAAATAAATAAGTAAATAAAGTGACAAATTGAAATAATGGAGCAATTTCTTTTAACTCTAAAGTAAACAACAGTAATTTTTTTTACCAATCTTCTTGTTTTTTCTCCAGAATTGGGATTACTTACAACACAGAAGAAAGCTTTATCTGCAAAACTCTTAAACAGCAAATTTCTGGAACTGAAAATAAAGTAATTATTTGTTGTCCAGTCCAGTGCTGTGAGATGCTTTTCTGTATGTTTTACATGCCACTCAAATACTTTCTCGAGCAAACTTATATCACACCCTGATAGTGACAAAAGAAACTTTCTTTTTACATTTTTCATTCTCCTAAACTGCAATAAAAGTCTGCACTATAAATGACCTTTGAAATAAAACATCCAGAGCAGTGCTCCATAGCTATCATAAACTCTAATTAGGTGGATTTTTTTTTTTTTTCCTGGAAGAATGTAAAAGGGAACAGTAAGTAGAATCGTACTGCTGCTCTTTATACCTGTAAGTATCCAATGTTTAATTCAGTAGTCTGGGTTTTCAAACCCACAAAAAGTGAACAGAAGCAGAATGTGTCACTCTGTATGTGCAGCTCAGCCCTTTCTGGGTTTAAGAGTTATGATAAGAGTTTGATTGAAGCTGCTTTTATTCGCATATATCTTCTGGAACAGTATAGCCTGGAGTATTTGTAACTAAGCAAAACAGAAAATCCTGCCATATATCCCATATATCAGGGAAGAACTGATGTGCCTGAGGTGTGTGGCCTAGGCAGCCGTTGTCCCTTCTAACAGGCTAGTTATTTGTAGCCCTGGGGCTAGAGACTGCAATTGCATCAGGGTTCTAGGTGCCTTTTTCACAGCAGAGATTTCAGGAGAGTCAGCGAGGCGCACACCTCACGAGCCACTCTGAGGAAGCCAGGAACAGACACGCAGACCAAATTAGTACCCAATCCTCTCCAGTGGCATTTTCAAAGTTATATTAATTCTGAAAGTTGGTATTATTTTTGCTTCTATCTTATCTGTTCTGTTCCAAGCTTTTTGTCAAGGCTTTAATTCTTAAACCTTCATTAAATATGGAAGGGGCAAAATGATACAGATGGTGATATGCAAAGACACATGTAAGTGTTGTATATGATATTGACTACCAGCACACCACAGTAGGACTGGATTCTGCCAGAACTTGATTTAGGCCATCCAGAGTTTCATAGGTTGGGATTTCTTTGGCCTTGATTTGTATGGGTTTTGCAGAGTTGTTTTACCATAGTTATTCAAGGACATTTTATACCTTGAAGCACTTTTTCTAAAAAGATACCTTGTGTAACAGAGTAGTGCAAACAGTAAATCCTTTGTGCTGTAAAATTACTTCTAATTTTACTTCTGAATTACAAAATAAAATTTATTGAGCACCACCCATCCTTATTCTGGTAAGAGAGTTCTTGATAAAAGACTTCTCATGGCAACTTGATGCCAATGGTTGGGGTGTAGCTGTGTGAGGCAGATCTAAATGTTCTCACGCACCAGGACTTCTGCAGATACTGGGAAGTATCAGTATTTATTTAAGTTTCACCTGTATTTCTTTATTTCTAAACTTCTCTTTATGCACACCAGAGCTTGTGTTCAAGTAAATGTGCAAGAAAGTTTGAAGAACAAACACACAGGTGGTTTTGATGTGGACATTCTCTAACTTTTCAGAAATTAACTTGACAAATTGATGATTTTTTTTCAAAGAGATTATTTCTTAGTCTTCCAGATATATTCCAAATAGTGGAGTTATCTTTAAGATTTCTGGGATGGGAATAAGTATGCTTTAAAAGGAAAGCTTACTTCTCCCTTCTTTCACTTTGCTTTTAAAACTGGTCTAATTGATATAACAGGAACCTTTTTATCATTACGTAGGAGACTATTTTCCAAAGAAGAAAAAGAGCTGAGCTTTTCAGAAAGATCAATCTATATGTCACTGTAGTGACAGCTCAAAATAAAAGGTGCTGCAAGTAGTGTATTTCTGCTGTAGATAGTGTATTGTGGGACTAATTTTTAGCTTTATTCTGGAGTTGCAAGTTTACTTTTCCTGTGAAATCTAGGCATGTTGAACATTTTTCCGGTCCCACAGTGTACAGTTTTGGGGACAGAAATTCAAACATGAATATTCCATGTCTTAACGGAGGGGTTTTGATTGCTATAGACTCAATTTCTGCTTTTGAATAATAACTCACAAGAGACATTAAAATCCAGGAGAGAGTAACAAATTAGCCAGTAGTTTCTGAGTTTCTTCCCTCTCTTGTTTTCCCGTTGCTCTTTTTGATCAGAGCTTCCATGCTTGTCAAGAGACATCTCCCAGTTCAAAAGTTTTGATGACATTAATATGTTTTCCATGGAAAAAAAGACCGACATCATTGTCAAAATGTTTCTAGAGAGCAGAGTTTTTAAAAGTTTAACAAACTCTTTATTTTTTAAGTCTGAGAGTGATTAGATTGGTAAAAGCAGTGAAGTTATCTAAATCTTTTCAAAGCTAATAAAATTCGTGCAACATTCTCCATACACAGGAGCATACATTGAAATTCTAAATCTAATAAAGTAAGAGGAAATACTTTGTACGTATTTTTCCATGAAGCCAAGATTTTATCCTCTTATAATTTTTTTATGGGCAAAGACGCAGCACGACTGTATGTACATAAAACCAAGAATTTATTGTTAATACAATGGAAATCTTAAGTTTAATTATTACTAATCCAGACATAATTGTTACAGAAAGAAAAACAATGCAGTCAGAATTTTTCGACATACATGGCCCATCTCCTGGAGCAATGTTCACTCTCCCTCTGCTCCTCTGGTTCCTGGGGTCAGGTCTTTCGTGCTGCTGCTGAGAGGGAGGGTGTGCTGTGGGAGTCCTCAGTATCTGGAGTCCTTTACTGACAGGAGTATGATGCTGATGTGGATTGTTGCCTCTTCCTTGGGCTACAATCCACTTTGGATTATTTTTTATGGATTTTGTGACAATTTTACACCTTTCTGCTTCTTCACTGTCATAACATGGCTGTATTTCCCTGCACTGTCTTTGTGTTAGTTGTAGATATCTTACTCTGCACAAAGTGCTTGTTGCTATAAAAACTACACTTGTATCACACAAGACAAACAAAAGCAGGACAAATTAGCCATGGGCACTTAGACAGTTTCAGAAACTGCTGTCACAGCAAAAGCAAGTGAAATGAAACTGCAGTCAGGTCAAGAAAAGTTCACACAGAGCAGGAGTGATAAACCCCACTGCTGGGGCCTGGTAAACTCAGTACAGTGCTTATGGCAGTGGCAGTGCCATACTGCAGGATTGCAACCCTTTGTGAGGAGGAAAGCCTGGGACGTAACTGCCTGGAGAGGGGCCTGCCCTGCCAGTCTGCTCCAGTGTTTTCTGTGGTACTAGTAAAAATCACTGCTCAGCCAAGGATGGGCTCAGGACACCTAGCAGCCCATCCAGTGCACAGATCCTAGGGATACTATGCTGTAAGAACTGATTTTCAGGAAACTGCAAAGGCATGGAGAAGAAGCCAATAATGTTTTCCTCAACTCTAATGGTTTCCTTGACTAGTCACCTTTTAATTACCAGTGGCCTGGACACAATTTTCAAAAACCACAAGGTGTCTACAGACCCCGAGGCATGCAGACTCTTGCAGAAGAACATTTTAATCTTGCAGGGTTGGAGAAGAAGTTAAAAGAAGTTGACAGACTCAAATTTTGATTAATTAACAGTTACATTCTTGATCCTTTTCCAGGTGAAAGACCACTGAGTAGCTGCTCTGTCTTACAATTGAAGTAACAGTTGCCATCCCTTGAGGGTGGGGGATGTCAAAGGCGAAAGCAATTAAATCCTTGTTATGCTCTACCTGTTGGCAAAGCTGATAATTCACAGGTAGTTTGCTACCTACAGCTTGAATAACGAGTTGTGCAAGATTTACAAGTCAGGTCAGTAAAATGGACATGGCAGTACCGTTCAGCTGCTCTGCCAGAAGATGAGAGGTTTCATTAAAGCAGTCACATATATATAGTGCTACAACCATGCAAAAACATGGGAATCACTGAAACTGTTGTACAGAGTTACAAATTTGTCTGTAAAAGTGCTTATATTTGGCAGTTCAGAGAAAACTTAAGTTTTGTTTGATTTCTAGATCTAGGTGAATATTGGTTTTTTCTTTCTGCATTTCCTTTCTGTGTTTTCTTCAGACTTCAAAATAATGAAAAAAAAAATTCATGAGCAGTGTATAAAACTGCTCAAAATAAATTACATAGAGATAATATGCACACATATGACATTATTAAGTATTGTATATAAAGAAAGCAATCAATATTAAATTATCATAAAATTGCTAGTGTTGCAGTACCTGGCAGCTCCTTTAGGAAGGGACCCCAGTGTTTCCTTGACTTCTATACAGTTCCTGGTGCCAGTAGAAATTCTTATCTTTCAGGGAAAATAATGGCCACAATTTTGTTAGGGATATTATCTCTTGATAAAAACAATGTCCTTTTTCTAACAAGTACAGGTGAAGCTGTGTTGTAAGAGAGAAAGGGATGTCTTGCAGAATTAATATGTCATTTTTTATCATAACTTGGTATTTTCTAAAGTACTTTGACATTACTTTGTAATTTCACATTTCATAGATCATTATTTTATTATTTTTCAACCCAAATATAATGCTAAATAATCTCAGTTCCTAACCTTCTTTTATTACTTATTTTACAGAACCTCTTTTTCTGAATTTCCTTCAACAGTGGCTGCTCACCCCCTGTGAGATATAGCAGCATTGCTCAAGCCTTGATCTAAAACAACAGAACACTGGAAGCCTGAACACTGAGCTTTCTATAACAAGAGCTTCTAGAAAACTCTCTTGTTCAAAGGCTTCAGAAAAAGTAAAACAATTAAAATACAACATTAGAGTAGTTGTAAGAGGCCGGGCAGTAGGATGGACTGAAGAACCCTTCCTCAGAGTAGTCCAGAGTAGATGGCCACTGTGAGAGAGCATGTAAACTGATTTTACCCGTTCCCCATTTATTCCCTTGGAGAATTTACAGTGCCACTGGTATCTTGCCTTTCACTAGGATGTTTTCAGTCTATTACCAGCTGTAGTTTCCATTTTATTTTTAGTTCCTACCTTTGAGCAGACTGAAAATTATTCTTGTTTATATTTATTTAATGAGATAGAGGCAAACTATGTCAGGAAAGCTATGTCAAAATGTGTTTTCTACATTGTATCCTGAGGCCAGCAACATTGCTGGTTGCTCTGGGCTCCAGTGCAAATGAGTTATCTTAGCACAGACATGATGCTGAGTAGCTTTTGCTAGGAATGCTTTATCCTGAGACTACACTGTCTGAAGTGAAAATTCAGTTCTGGGTGTGGAAAAAAAAAATATTGGTTTAGTTGACAATATTAAGTGTATAAAATTTTAAAATCTGTATTCAGATTGGCATAGTGTCTCTTGCCAAACGAAAACCGTAACTGAAAATTTACAGCTGACCTATTTTTAATGTTGTAGGACTTCTGTTAGAATGGCCTGAAGCACTTTCCTTCCAGATTCAGATTACTATCAGCCAGATAGGCACTCAGCAACACGTACTATGAAGGAAGTGATGATTCATTGTCAGAATCCAACAAAATAGGATAACTTTATCTACTTGAACTACCCAGCTAATGCTCTTTTAGATAGCATAATGCATTATGTATTATTAAATTCTTACAAAGTCAGCTGATGGGAATTCAGATTCTGATGAGTGTAAGACTATCAGCTGCCTGAAATGGTACTTCTCAGACAGAATCTGGCAATATTCAGGGCAAATTATTGCCCAGCATCTTACTTGTCCTTTTGTCAGTTCAGATTTCTAAATAGAAATAAATATGCACATATTTCTGATTTCTTTACAATTTGTAACAAGAACAACAACAACAAAAAATCCAGACACTTTGCAGGGGTTTGGCTTTTTAAGAAGAAAAGAAAAGAGAAAAGAAAAATTATTTCTAGAACAGCAAGGTCTAAAGGAGGTCTTTTGGCTAAATAAAACTCAAGTGTATTGGACTTCATCATATTTCCCTTTTTTCTGTCCTTTCACCACTTTCTAATGGAAAAAATTCACCCCTGAAAGAAAAAAAAAGAAAACTAGTTGGGCTTTTCCATGGTATTTATGGATAGTCTAAACCAGAAAGATAATTTAGTGGCTTTGAGATCCCTACGTCCTTGACCTTTTCAATGTTGAGAAGAAAGGAGTAACGAATGAGCTTTTATTGTAGGCTACAACTTACTGTAGCTATCTCTACCCTAAAAGTTATGGTGGCAGCTATCTACTGCTGTTATGCTTAAGATCCTGTCAACACTGGCATTGTAAATCCCATTTGACTGCTCTTTGGAACTTGTCCATAAAAAAAGTGCTTCAAATTGAACCTTGCTGTGCATGGTTATAGGCTAACAACTCTTCCCTTTTCTTCATACATATTTTAAATTAAGTGGGTTTTCAAGTAACCAAGAATAAAAGAAAGCGATACGTAAAAAAAAAAAAGTGTTTTCATGTTAGTTCATTTTTCTTTATTGCTCAGCTGCTAAAGAAATAGATGAGATAAAAGCATTAATTTTATTTCTTTCCTATCCTGTTTCTCACTCGTGAATTTATCGCTACCATCCTTCAATCATGTGGTACCTGTCCTTCACTTTCCTACCTCCTGTCTGTTTCATCTGTATTTTCAGTTTGTTTCATTTTTGCCACACTTTCTCAAATCTGTCCAGGGTCTTCCAAATGGCTTCCTGCCTATACTCTTTTACAGTTGTACTGCTGTTGTAATGGAAAGCCTCTGACAGATCTTTAACTGCAGCAACCACCCCTTTTCTTTCTTACCTGTGTTTCTTTATTCCTGCAGTATTTCCCACTTAATCTGACTTTTACATTCTCATCTTTCTACTTTTCATTATCATTGCTAAGTCTGATGATTGAAACATGAATGAGAAAAGTTGGTGTCTTTGTATATCTACCTATCTATTTTTTGTCTTTCTGTCTGTCTCTACCTTCTTGTGAGATGTAGATTAGCAGTGGTTGAATTAAAGGTTTTCCTCTCTGTTTTTTTTCTTTCCTGGAGTGTTGGTGGGGATTTCCCCCCCCCCCCCCCNCTCATGATACACTATCTTGTTCGGTACCAGTGTAGTTCTGCACTGGAAGGAACCAAAACATTCCAAATGACAAGAAGCAGCATCATCTTTTCCTCATTTCTCCCATCAAAAGACCCAGGTCCCAAGGAGGTTTAAACACACCTTTAAGAACCTTTCCTATAGCCGTCATTACAGGCTGAGCACACATAAGAGTAGACAACACATTAAAGAGGAAAATCTGTAATTTTTTTACCGTAAAAAAATGTAACTGCTAAATTAAAAATGACAATGTAAAATCTGTTTGTAAGTGAGGTGAAAGTCTTAATTAGAATTTAGAACTAGGATTAGAATAACACAGTAAAAAATATCATAACACAGAAAAATTGCATTTGTCTAAGTATTCTTATATTTTACACATGAATTATAAGAAAAAGGGTTTCAAGGGTTTCAAAGATGAGACAGTCTTTAGTCAAATTAGGACTTATTAGTCACAGTATGCACTAGCACTGAGGCCTTTCATATCTTGCATATGTTGCAGAGGGAAAACAAGTAACCTCACAAATATGTCCAGAGTGGCAATGATTGAGTATTGCCATATTAGCACTGTGATGCCAGAGAAGTCTCTGGGACTTGTCAGTGAATTTTACTAACTATACTGGAATTGGTCATTCACATTTTCACTTCTGGAAAGGGAGTGGAAGCATAGAAAAATAAAGTTAAATCTAAAGCTCTGTAATTTAAAAATATAACTACTCAAGAAAACAAAGAGGGCAAAAAGTACTAAATTGAGTTGAGCTCTCTTCATTAACTACATGCATTTGAACATGTAGTGTGTAATATGGTTTAAGTTAACAAAAAAAATTCTTAGGCCATTCCAGTATTTTAAGGTCTCATTTATTCTTCAAACCCAATTGTATAATAGTATATTCTTGCTCACTGTATTAATATTCAGATTTTTGTGAGAAGGTACTACATGGAAATCCAACTCTACCAATGATTTTCATAATGGTCAGTTGTTATTTTTACTACTTTTATTACATAAAAGATAGAAAGCTGAAGATATTTGCTGACTTGCCATTTACATTGATTGTCCACAGCAAAAATTTGTTGTTTTGCCATATCAATACATTGTCTGAATAACTGTTAGAGATTATTATTCAATCTGAAAAGTTTTTGATCTTTCTCACAATTATACCTGTAAAATTTAGTAATTCTGACTACTGACAGGACTAGTTACTAACCTGATTTTTCAGGCAGTACATTTTATTTAAAATATTTCCCTAAGTGAGCGTTATTTCAGTGATCATAATCTTGGCATGTATGGTATACCCAATGCATTTCTCTAGCCAACAGTTCCAGTTCTAGGGTCAATTATGAGTAAGAGCACAGTATAATTTCACCACAAATTAATACCATCTGTCAACATGATAAGTATCAGGCTGGGTTTTCAAACAATCAGCTTTTCTCTCATTAAAGTATCTGCAGAGAATAAGCTTTCTCAAAATGACAGGAAGGGGCCAGTCTGTCATGGGTTAGCACAGCTTGGAGTTTTAATTAAGAAAAAAACCTTCCACCAGCTACGGAAGTGATGTTTTTTGCAAGGAGCCGTTGTAACTTCCTCCAAACTTGATAGAACCAATCAATTAACTAATTTGAATATTGACAGCTTTGTTAAACCACTTAAGAAATTGGAAAAGCCTCTGTAAAAATCCCATTTAAAGATGACCAAGCGTGGAAACCGCTTCCTGTTTCTGGACAGGTAATTTGGGGCCCACCGGGCCCAGCTGGGCCTGCTGGCAGGGCCTGCTGGCGGGGCCCGGCTGGGCCTTGCCCGTGCGAACCTCTGGGGCTGGGCCGTGGCTCTCCATCCGGGCAGTGGCTCTCCATCCGGGCTGTGGCTCTCCATCCAGGCCGGCCCCCTCCGCGTTGCGGCTCGGCTAAACATCTTAGTTGCTCCTGCTCTGTTGAAGCAGCCTCCCCCAGTGCGGTCCACGCAGCCCGGCAGGGCTAGGCCGGGCCACAGCTCTGTTCCATCTCGGCCTGGCGGGGGGCCCGCAGCCCCTCCCAGCTCAGCTTATCAAGGTTCTGGCTGCTTCTACTCCATGCAAGCCAGTCCCACGGCTGAGATGACCCCCCTTCTCCAGTCCGGCCACCAAAATGAAATCTTACACCAAGACCAGTTCCAGCTGCCGCTTGGCAGAGGTCGTGTCACCAACAGAGACAGATAAATTCTAACTGCAAAAGCACGGGTAGAGATTAACCACTTCAGCAATTCCCTCCACCAGATCAGTGAAAAGGGAAGGGCAAAGGCACATGAATAGACCCCATGATAAGTGACACCAAAGTCAGTGAAGGAGAGAGAGCTGAAACCCAGAGGGAGGAGATAGAGGAGATGCTGTAAGCTGAAATTGTTTTGCAAAGTTATGGTGATGGACTATGATGTATCAAACTCTCCCTTGTAACTTCGTGATTAGGCATAGGGGGTAGAGCTTCAAACTACTATGAGCAAAGTGCCTGTGCTGAAATAAGCAAATATTGAAGTAGCTGTGATCCAGTGAGAAGCCTGAACAGAGAGAGATAGTGATGAAGCAATGACCCTTTGCTCCCAGGGAAGAAGAAGACCTCTGTTCCTAAAGATGAAAGATGATCCCAGAGGTAGATGAAGAGAACCTTTGCTCTTGAACAGCTCAACCTTAAAATAATACCCCATTAACTAGAATTGAACCCTCGAAAACAGTTGTGGGGAAAGCTGTACATTGAGGGAAGAGACTCACACATGGCCAGCAGAGAACCCTCCCGGGCCAGCGGCTGTTGTGCTGTGACATTAAAGCCATGAGAAGACTGCTTCTTGTGTAGAAGCTCCATAACACGAGCATAAGACACTCCTCTCCCTAAGTGAACTGATAAAAGACTATTATAGAGGTGATAAACTGACTGAAATAACCCCAAGTTTGTGTCTTTATGTTGTAAGTGGAAGGAGGGATGAGGATGGGGGGAAGAAAGTGGTCTGAAGGTTTATTCTAACCCTTATTACTTTTTTTTTCTCTTTTAGTTCTATTAATAAATTTCTTTATATTCTTTAAAGTATGGAGCATGCTTTGCATTTCTCCTAATCCTTATCTCACAGAAGGTAAAAATGAGAACCAAATCTCTACACAGTCTTAAAAGTAGAGTTATCAGTATATCATGAATAAAAACGGTAGAATAGGATTCTGCCCCCAGAAGATAATGCAATAATCTAAATAAAATAATGTACTGTGTCTTCCTCTGTAGATTTTTCCCTTTAAAAAAATAACTATTGCTTAGAACTGCTACAATGACTTTGTGTTTAATAAAGGTCACTTGTGCACCAGACAAATTTTTTATGGTCTTTGATGGTCTTTTCTGTGGTATTGAATGGTCTTTCAATTGTTGCATTTGGTTCCTTTCCAATTTTGTCTAAAAACAGGGGGCAAACTACCTATTGGTAAACATCTGGGTTATCTATTGTTATGCCTCATCAGACGAGTGATTTTTCTCTGCTGTGATGATGTAAAGAGGGATCACCAGGTAGCCCTGTCAGCACATGTACTTGGTCCTGCTCTGGCAAATGTTCCATGGAAGAAGCTATAAGGAGGATATTTAGGTCTGAACCTGCCACCATGCCGGCGATAGGGTTTTTTTTACTGTCTCTGTTCTATTGAATCCAATACTGGATACTCAGATGATAAAAGTAACAAGTAGCATCTTTGTTTCTGGAACTTTAATCCTTGCCTGCCACTATGGTGGGTAACTCCTTTGTCCTGTGACATCAGGTTTAAACAGACTAACAGGCACAAAAATGAAGTCATTGTGCTTCAATTCAGAGCCAAGCCAAGAATTCTTAAGTCATCCTTGTCCTCTGTAATTGAATAAACATCTGCGTTTTGCATTTTTCAGTTAAAGCTGGGATAAAGCCCTTAAGTTGCTATATGATGTTCTGTTGAATGTTGTCCCTAAGTAATAAAATATACCAAACTTTCCTGAAATACTTTGGTAGCACTATACTCTCTTAAATAAACATTTACTACAGGGAAAATTATTCTGATTTTTTTTCCCAAGAAAATGGTAATGTTAAAAAAGATCAGTTATGCCTTGTTTAGGCTGATTGGTAATGGGGATCAAAATAGCACTTGTCTCCAGGTAGTGATAGAAAGCAAAAAAATTAAGCACTTGTAGAAAGAAGCAGATTTCTACAGAATTCTGCACTTGTCCCATAGAGACAAACTAGAATAGAAGAGTAAGTGCTGCAATATTCTTATCACGAGGTTGCATTTTGCATGCCTTTGAAATGTGAAGAAGCTTTTTCGCTTATTTGAAGGGAGAATGTTGACAAAACAGGTACTCTCAAATTAATTGAGTACAATATTTGCCAGTTGTGATGCCCAGAGAGACCTCCAAAATTTATTTAACGGAGTAATCATTGGGAAATTGCCAAGATCTCAAAACATTTTTCTTCTTAACCTCATAAGTAATTGTCATCTCATGTCTTATTTTTTAGCTACAGTTTGCTATTTCATAGAGGAAATGATTAGTGATATCATGCATCATTAACTGTGTGGCTGAAGTTTAAGCCTCAGACATAGTGAGCCAAATTAACTTTTAGTGTAGAACTACAGACTCCAGCGTTTTACTTGTGGAGCCAGCAGAGGCTGAAATCACACAGAAAGTATTGATTTTAGATCCCCCAAGAATGGTGTGTCTCATGTAATTCTACTGTTATCTCCTGCTGATTCATCAGAAATGGCTTTCAGGGAGTTCAGCCTTTTTGGCAGAAGACACTTTTTGATGTAGTGGTAATAACACACAGAGGTATTTATAATATGCCCAGAACCATATTACTTTAAGGCTTGAATAAATCACTAGCTAGAATTTTCTCATTCTTTTCCTATTTTGTAATCCAAAGCAAATGAAGATACTTGGGTGCATTGTCTATGAAAGCAATCAAGATAAGTATTATGCTAATACTGGGAAAATGACTTTGTGATTTTTTCTTCTATACACATTTTTCTATTCTGAAATTCAAGGATATCCTGCCAAAGGAAAATGAATCTTCAAAATACTTTGGATTTGTCATTGTTCCAATTTTTCTTGTCTTCTTTGGACTTCTACTTTAAATTACAAACTTAAAACTGACTTGTTAGGTCACTGTTGTTTGAACCACAGTATTTATTATTGAGTGGAGTCAGATGAATGCAATGACCTGGAGAATTGATATTTCCTGATTTTTCAGTAAAAAATCTGCAGACTCTTGAAACTACATGTGGAAACCAGCTCCTGTGAATTGTTCATTAGACTTATGTTTATAGTGTCAAGAACCAGGCAACATAGTTTGAATCATTAATATGTGTGACCACCATTTCATTTTTCTTTTTGGCTGGACCCATTATTACTCACTCCCATAAATTAACTTAGGGGACATTTCCCTGCTGACTTCTTTTCTTTGAACGCCTTTAAGCTCCTTGACACTCATTGATGAAATAGCTAACTCTGTGCTATAATGTCCTTGATTTTAATGATACATTAATGGTACTTTCTCATTAATGATACCTCTATTACACCTCTCCATACTTTCTCTTTATTATTTTGTTATTCCCTTAAGTCACAGCCAATGTTGAGATAAGATCCCAAGGCTTCAATTGGAATAATACCTCTAAAGCCAATTTCAGGACCCCCAGAAAAGTCAGAAGAATCTCACTCAATGAGTTTATAATTTTATAGGAAATTGGTATTTATCAATTTGGTAATTAAAGATTAAAATGTAAGTAAATGAAAGCTACAGCTTAAATGAAATTTGATTTAATTAAAACAAAGCGTTTCAGTATTATTGTACTAAAAGTCCTATGAGTCAGTTTGTCTTCTCGTGTCAACCTTACCATGGAATTTTCTGATAAGCTATACTTTGGTTACATTATTGGCAAAATAAGTATTAAATTGATAATCAATTTTTAAGTTGATAGTCAAGATTTACACTAAATACTATGAAATATTTCATTCAAATATTATTAGAATGGAACAGAATTAAATATCTTTTAAATTAAAATTCCAGCTTTTGTTTTTTATCCTCAATCTATTTACTTACTAAAGTGTTTCAGAGGTTATTAGCTCAATAGTTGCTTTTTTTCCTATAACCTCATTATGTTTTCCTACGGAGAGATAAAAGTATTTTAAATGTTTATACACTCAACTGTTTATGCACCTTCTGTGATTCTTCTCTTCATATAACAAAATGAATTATCTGCATGCACTGATGTTTCTCTTAATGAAGTACAAAACCCAAGAAGAGTCAGAAATTTTTTGTTAAAAAACAGCATGCAATTTTACTCTCATCATTATTACATCAAATATTACTTACATTTTACTTTCTCTCTAATAGCACTCGCAACATCTTCAGTATTTTTCAAGACTCAAGCAAAGGTCCTTATGCAGCAGAGCCTATAACCAGTAGCAAATTTGAACAACCCCAAGCGTGGGGTGAGGACAAGTTGAGATGTAGGAGTGAAGGGAGATGATGTCTCCCAGCTCCCCAGCCTATCTGTAAGTTCTATTTGTACTCATTTTCCAAACCAAAGTAGGAGTTATCATTCATAACATCCTGGGTCATGGATGTTCAAGGAAAAAACCCAATTAATTGAATTAGAGAGAGACGAATTCAGGACAAGCAGGGGACTTTGATGGATTTGTGACCATTGGGAAAGCAAGAATGAAGAAGGAAAAGAGAACAGCTTGAAAGAGTAACTTTGTTACTGGTGACTTGTTAGCTGACACTTAAAAAGAGCTTTAGGTTGACTGATGTTTCGTTTTGCACAGTGGTGATGACGCAATGAAATTTTATTTTGGGAGCCTTAAAATTTGAGAACCTTTACAGCACTTGCATATTTTGGGATGATATGACGGAGCTGTAAAGGGACTTCGGGAAGTGGGGCACATTACCTTGGCATCTCTGGATCTGCCACTGAGGATTAGTCCCAACCTTACACATCTGCTGGGGTCACACATCTCTAGCATTTTCTGGGCCTCCTCCATGTGCCCCACATTCCCTTGTTTTCCCAGTGGAAGCCAGTCTAACCACTAATGGAATAATGAAGGAAAGACTCTATAAATGTAACTGAGATTTTAATAGGCCTGGGGAAAACCTGATCAGAGGTGACAAGTTTGTTCTTAACGTAGTTGAAAAGGCTCAGTTGTGGAAGCTCCTCACACATATATCTATATGGATCTTCACTTGCTGAAACCATATCTACTAGTATTTAAAAAGATTCTTTGCTTGCTCCCTATAAATCTTCCTAGTAGATTTTAGCCTCTTGGGGAGCATTAAGAACTGAGGTTTGAAGATGAAAATGAAGACTTTCAAATATAAAAGTCTATGGAGTATATTTGAAATGTAAATGCAATTGTGTTTCCCATGTCTGATTATGTGCCATTATGATGGTGCATGCAATAGAGTTTTCTACTGGACTAAGTACATCTTCTCAAAGAACTTTCCTGAAAAGTTATCATTTGAATTCCTGTTCACTTGGAGTTATCACCACACTTGTTAGTAAATGAATATGGCGAGGTCAGGGAAAAAGAAAATGTGATGTAGAGAAAAGCAACCCAAATTTGAAAGTCCCAAAAGCTCTTTCACTGTGAAAAGCCCTCCAATACAAATTTTTTTAAAGGTACTTGGGAAATGTCTGCAAACAGCTGCAGTGTAAAAGCTGAAGTTGTCACCTATTTAGCCAAAATCTGTGTAATCTTAAGAGCAGACTTCTAAATAAGAACATTTAAGGACAGACTAGGTTCAAAACTGTCACATTGTATATATTATATTTTCAAACCCAGCCTATTCTCCTTACAGATTTGCTCATGTCATGTGAATATTCAAGTTCCAGTTAATAATGGTCCATGATGATTTTTGTATCTGCCTGCTGGCATGACATAGTTGTGTTGTTAGGTGCCTACAGGAGCTGGAAAAAAGAATAAAAGACAAGACAATCTTAAAAGCACAAGATAAATCTGTAAGCATAAAATATTTCCATAGTGAACCCAATAAAATATTTCTGGACGGATGTCTTTGGAACTTTTCTTAGCTTAAAAATGATAAAAAAATTCATATTAACAACACTTAAAATTCAGTTACAGCCCAGCTAGATCTCTGTAGCACAGGCTTTGAGCCCAGGTAGATATTATCCTAAGCAGTAGCTACAGCGAAAAGAAATTAAGTAATAATTTCCATGCATGCTTCTTAATTCTGCTTTTTGTTGCTTCTCCTTGTGTCTCCCCACACCCACCCAGAGCCCACAGTTTATCTGGTCCTCTTCTGGAGAAGGAAAAGACTGGGGGTAGTTGGGAACCAACATCCTCCTCCTCCATTGCTCCTTCCCACCCTCACAGCTTAGGTGAACTGATCCAAAAGAGAAAAACAGGCCTGCCATCACCTAGTCATTGTAAACTGAATGAATTTTCACAATAAAGTAGTTGCTTTTCCTTTCTCACATGCTGATTTTCTTTCAGTCTTGCTGATTTACCTTTATGGATCTCTCATCAAGCTATTAAATGCCAAAATAAATTTTCTCTTATTGTGAAAATGTATTACTAACTTTGGAGAGGAAGAGAATCCCTCTTTTCTAATTGATGCTGTAAAATATAGTAAACAGGATGATGAATTAAACTTTCTTTGTGAGAGAAATGTCTTTATGAATAATGCATTAGGCTTTATTTAAAGCATATGGATTTTATTTGCTTTTTATTAACTTACTACATTTGACACTGCTTCTGCATTTCCACACCCCTTCTTCCCCTGGGAATGTCTTCTAATAAGGCATTTCATAAAATCTATGATTTCTTTTTTTTTTCCCTTAAGAAGCTCTAGATGCAAGGCAAATGCTTTGTTATTGCAGAAGTAGCTTGTTTACATCCCTTGGGTGGGAACTGCTTGCTATGGAACGTTTTAAATTCATTTGTATCTATATCAAAGATCACCTCATTGTTAAAACTTCATGCCTAACTTGTAAAACTGATTACCATGCATAACATTTGCTGTTTTCTGTCCCCCCTCCAGAGTTTTTACGGTGTATATGGCCATTTATGCACAGAAGTGTAATAAAAGGAGCATAGAGAGACACACGTGTCACACATGTGCCTTTAAAAATAGCTCTTGTTATTTACTTTATTTTTTTCAGTAGTTCATTGCTGTACTTGAGCCTTTGATACTACTGAGCTGACCATTGTCAGGCCTGTCTGTTCTTTCATGGAATCATAGAACAGCATCGGTTGGAAGGAACCTTAAAGATCATCTCATTCCAACGCTCTGCCACAGGCAGGTACACTTTTCACTAGACCATGTTGCTCAGAGCTCCATCAAATCTGGCTTTGAACACTGCCAGGCACTGGGTAACCACAGCTTCTCTGGATAACCTGTGCCAGGGCCTCAGTATCCTCAGAGTAAAGAATTTCTTCCTAATATCCAGTCTACTAAACCTACTCTCTGTCAGTTTGAAGCCATTCCCCCTTGTCCTGTCACTCCAGGCCCTTGTAAATAATCTCTCCCCATCTTCATTTTAGGCTTACTTCAGGTACTGGAAGGCTGCAATTTTCTTCAGGCTGAACAATCTCAATTCTCTCAGCCATTTTTCTGTTTCTTACTCTCTGAGCAGTTCAGTCATTGTTGGATTTTACTGTCCCTATCTGATGTGAAGGTTGGATATGCTCCCTCCACTTTACAGATACAATTTTTTATGAAGGTTACAGAGGCATGTGGTTGAGAGAGACACTAAAATCCTTCTCAGAAATTTCCAAATCTGCAGTGAAGGCAGAACAACTTCCATTGAACAGACTTTGGTACAATATATCACAAGAATATACGGTATCTATATGAGCCATAGAGAGCTTCCTTCTGTTCACATCATGCAATTTACTGTTTGGAAGCAGCCAAAAGGAGCCTACCTGCCACCCATCAAATGTGTGTCACATTAAGGAATGCTCTCCTTTCAAAGTGGTATTGCCTGTTAGACTGTGATTCTCTTTATTGCCGTTTTAGACCTTCTGACTTTCTCCATCAGAATATTCCTCCTTTAGCAGCTGTAGTCTATTTGACCACTTCAGTTGGTTCTAAATAAAGAGAACCCAAGTGTCCCAGTAACAGCCATGGAACCAGCCATAACTGTTTACCAGCGTTTCAGACTTTTTCTCTTACAGGATTGATCATGTGTTCATCTATTCTGACAAATACAAGTTACATATTTATATGACTAAGCTAGTTTGTTTGAATTCCCCGATATCTGGATTTTTCCATATGCCAAGCATTTTCATGACCAGCCCTATAATGAAGATATGAATGTGTCAAATAAACACAGCAAAATTTAATGAGAAAACAGGCAAATCAAACCTTGGGTCAGGAAACAGATGTAGTAATAAATACATAATTTCAGCAATTTAAATAACATTCCAGTGACTGGTACAGTATTTGGGTGTAGTGTTTTTCATGGAAGACTCATGTTAGGTCTGACTTTGCAGCTACTGGAATGAACAATTAAAAAAGCATAGCTCACTGCATATGTGTAGCATACCACTTACAGCCCAGCAGCATTGGTTGCAACAGGGATTGAAGATCCAAGTGCATTGGAAATGTCCATCTGTGTTTTGCAATGCCTTCCCAATTGGCACACAACCCAGCTGACCTAAAGAAAATTACAAACATCTGTCTCTGAAGCAAGTTGCCCTTGGTGTTCTTATGCCCATGAAATAAACATGCGCTTCTGGGACACAACAGATGTTGTACCATGCTCTAAGAGTGATTCCATTACTCCACTGTTTGTTAAGGCAGCATTAAGGTCATTAGTTCAGATATTGATGTTGTAGAAGCCTAAAAACCATGGAGGTAATGTGTATGTCTCAAACAAAGATAGCCAGATATCTGTGGAGCCAACCAAGGAGTGTTGGTACTAACAGCCAATGATTGTTGGTAGTAACACACTGCTGTTGTGGTGCGGTTTTGTTGTTTTTTCCTAAATTCATAAAGATGGGTTAACCCCCTCCCCCTTTCTCCCCCTCGGGTGGTGAATCCCAAGTCCTAGTCCTTCCCCTGATTCCCTTCTACGGTTATTCCCCTCCCTTGCCTCCCTATCCATCACCTGGGGCCCCTCCCTTTGTTCCAGTGCCTTCCCTGCCTATCACCCAAACCCCTCCTGTAGCCCATGTCCATCTCCTCAGAACCCTTCCCTTATCTCCAGAAAGTTCTCTATTCCCTGTTATGCCATTAGTTCTCCCTGATGTCAGTTATTATAAGTTACTCTCATTGGTTACATGTATGTATGCTCCCTCCCTAAACCCCGCCTTATGTTACTCCTCATTGATTGTACCCTTTCCCCACCTTATGTATCTGCCCCCCTATTTAAGTGGCTGTAAGCTTTGATTTGTGGCTCAATTGGATCAAACCCCTGGAAATAAAGGACTTTCTGGACTGATTGGTCTG
>WEIT01038148.1:371-28622 GCA_013389985.1 Dryoscopus gambensis
AACGCAGCGCTTTCCTGTTTAGAGTTAAAAGAGGAAAAAAAATTAGGAATGGAAATACAATAAAGTCTATTAATTACTATAACGTCTTCAGGAGACAAATCAAATTGTCTAACAGAAATATGATTTAAGATTTTTTTTTCAGGTCATGTCAGTAAAAAAGTCACAGCTGCTCTCAGCCTCTGTCAACCCAAGACTGACTGGAAATGCTGACTGAGGGCAATAGACTCACTGCAATGTCTTTGAAACATTCTGGTTTTAGGTCTCATATATATAACAAGAAAATTCATTTTCATGTTTTCTCCTTCATCTGAAGTACACCTATCCCTTAAAATAAATTTGTTCTCAGTAATAAGGTCCTGTTACCTCAAAACCCATTTTTCACATTCTTCAAGGGGAAAATACTTTTATACTATTTTCATAAGGAAAAACAAACAACCTACTTACAAAAGCCAGAGAAAAACAAGCAAAATGTTGATAAATTTAATGTAACACTGATAGTAATACTGGAAATTAATACTAGAATGTTACTTTCATTTCCCATCTCTTTTTTTGTTTGTTTTATTTTAGTAATAACAGCTTACAACTAACTTATCTGTGAGTTTATATTTCTGTTCTTTCTAGCCTCTTCTTTAGTAAAAAACATGAGTGTATATTCTTACATTATAGGTTGTTTAGTTTTAAGTTTTTTAAATTTTAAGCCCCATGTCTTACTTGACTGCAAAACAAAGACACTGGTGATCCACTTTCCTGGCTCCTCCTTATGACAATAACTTCATTATGCATATTGCACCCAAAAGCTTGACCTTTGAAGGTGTAAATCTTTATACCTAGACAGAGTTATTACTAAGTTTATTAAAACACTGCCAAGTGTATAATACAACCTTTCTTTCTTGGCTGAGAGTCTGGTCACAGAAGGTTCTTATTGCACAACCCTCCCACAGATCATCACATAGAGGTATTTTGAACTAGCTGACACCACCAAATCTACAGGAGAGGTGAAAACAAATACCAAATAAAAAATTAGCATGTTTTATGCAAAAAAACCACCCCAAAACAACCTTTCTTCCATTAGCAATATTTCAATTAGAATGAGACCAAAATCAGATCATAAATATTCATAATTTTAAGCCTGACTATCATACCATCTTTTGCAAACATTTTTTTCAATATATACTTTTTAAATCCTCAAACTGTTCAGTATAAGATACCTGCCATTTTTTTCCAGAATATGAATAAAACTGAAGTGAAAACATACTAGAATTAAGGCCAGCTTTCCTGAATCCTAAAGTTCCTCTATCTGCCAGAGGTAATTAAATTTGGCTAGACATTGATGTCAGATTTTCTTACAAGCAGCAGCAGAAATGCAAAATCAGAATGAATATGAGTGATTACACTCATCAATGTTCCAGAGACAATAAGAGAAAATTAAAAAAATATATTTTTTTCTCTATGAAAGTATTTACACCCTGTGTATGAATTTTACATGATTTAGTTTCATGACAGAGTTTTGGAGCCAAGCAGAAAAAACTTTTAAGGTTTTGGGTGACAGCAAAAAATGCGTGCATTTATGCTCAGATTAAGCTTTGTAAAAATATTTTTTGATTAGCAAGAAATACTCATACAGAAAATCCTTTCTGTCACAGCTTAAAATATGTCAATTTTTCACTCACTGTCATTATTCTAAGGGTTTGTACTCTTGGGTGTTATTTTCCTTGTTCTTTATCATTCCATTTATTTCACTAAAACTCTTAGGAGAGGTTGCAGAAGTAATTTGTAGCTGCATAACAGCTGGTTTAGATTTTGTCAGGATTTCTGTTACATTTTAGTGTGCTTTCAGATTATGTTGTCTTGTGCTTAATGTGTGTAATCCATGTCTGTATTAAGAGGATACTTGACCGCATTTAGTGTAAATAGCGGTGCCATCCAGTTGCCTGAAAACAACCACTAAATCAGCTTACAATTAGCGTGCTTCACTTTATCCCAGGGACGAGGACTAATTCACAGTGCTAAGGATCACGGCAGCAATGCTTTTAATTAAATAGAACATCCCGGTTGCACGAAATGTAGGCCTTGAATTCTGACACAGTTAAATTGAAAGATGGATAATCCCAGCAGCCTTTGAACTGGTAGTGCTGTAACCAGGAATAGATTAGAAAAGCTTTTTTCTTCATTTTAGAAAATAATAATAAAAAATGCTGAGCTGGTATATTTTAGAGGGTGGTACGTGCATTGTAGGTAATCCCTTTCAGATAGCTATCAATACATTAGCAGCCACTATTACAAAAAAAAAATCCTACTATTTTTTGTCACTTGCAGGGGCTTTCGTCAGAAACGCAGCTCTGAATCAACGTGCACTATGTAGTCCTATTTCTAAATGCCTCGTGCTTCTTCCCAGCACAAAGAATAGGAAGGAGGGGGCAGACAAAAATGACGTTAGTTACCTTGGCATCTCCAGTACTCTCCAGAAATTTAGTCATCCACATCTTGGCCCCAGTGCTATTCTGAGCTCTAAAGGCACAAGGCACACGGCAGCTGAGATGAAATGCATTCAGCCAAACCACCTCCCTCCCTCCCTGACCTGCTCTCTCCTCAGCTGGGATATGACTGAACATGGGCAGATGGAAAAAGGCCAATGCACTGTCGTCCTTTATCTCTTACAGCCGTAGATTTGGAATATGATAGAGCCACATATAAATACTCCTACCTCGTCTTCCCTCTTTTTGGCTTATTAACATTGTTTATGGACCATAGCCATCCAAAGGCAATGCAAACAAAATAGTTGCTTTTCTGTCTCAGAGATGACTTATTTTTTCAGTTCTCTGCAGAAACCTTCTGTGAGATAAAGGCACAGAAGTACCCAGAAAATTTCTTCAGAAGCTCCATGAAAGCTCCCCAGGAATAGTGCTGTGGATGAAGGGAAGTACATAAAGCTGTTTTGAATGAAACAAATCAGGCTCAGTGATGTGGTAACTTCTCACTAAACATGTTTTTGATTGCTTATAAACCTCTCTGCTCTGGAAAGCTGCCTTGCACCATCGTTTCAAATTATTTTGACTATTTCTTTAGATTATTATCAAGTGAGGTGCCGCAAAGGAACTGCACAGACTGCTGCAAACAGCATTACACAGGAGGCACAAGTTACTGCCAGTGAGAAGCCAAGGGTGTTGCAAATGCAGTGAGGTTCTGAATTTTTGTATTTTCTGCAGCACAGGAGACAGTGCCCAGTTTTCTAGGGTCCTTGTGAGAAAACATTAGCTAGAGAGGGTGGGGGATTCCCACTGCCCAGCCCTGGGGACTCAGGGGTGCTCTGTTATTACCAATCCCTTTGCCCGAGGGGTACACAGGCATGTTGGCATGTGCTGCTTGCAGCTTCCCTGGCTTGTGCCTCAGTCATACCCAGCCCAGACGCCCACTGGGGTGACCTGCCAGCACCACACACCCACTGACGTCACATGTCACAATCGCACACCCGCTGGTGTCACTCACCAGCATGGCACACGTCAGAAGCAGAACTGAGAAAATGAGGTGAGCATTCCTGGAGCAGCCCAAGACAAGGGATGTCCAGCCATCCAATTGATGTCTGACACCAAAGACTATCTAAACTACCCCCAGGCTTTGTACTGCCAGGTTGTAAAATCTGGAACAGTCACCCTGCAATTCTGGAAACTTCATTTAGGAAGAAAAAGTGATTATTACTGTTTTTATTTTACTCTTCTAGTCCGTAATACAAAATAATTTTCTTCGCTTCTTTCCTAGATAGGACTCATTATATTAAAATGACTACCCTGTGACTAGCCAAACTTTAATGATTGTGAAGATGAACAGCATAGTTTAGATTGTGATGAATGAGCTCCTTGTGGCAGTTGCAACCAGTTATTAAGAAGTTTAGCTTCCTTACAAAAGTTTATCGTGATGCCCATGAAAGTGGTTTTTTTTTACCTAATAGCAAAAATTCACAAAGCAGTAAACAACACCTGACTGTAAGTTTGCATAATGTCTAAAAAGCTACCATTAGGTATCATCTATTATTATATTATCTGTGCTTTGTTTCAGATGCTTGTGTTTGCGAATATGTTATTTACTACTTTTAATATGAATGCCTGGCATTTCAATGGAACATGCTGACAGACTACTCATGTCTCTGGAAAGTTAATGTTACACAAATCAAGTAAACTTTACAGGAACTTCATTTTATAAGTGTAAGCAATTTCTATAAATGTCAAAATATCTCATTTCATCACTCTGGGAACCAAGTGCTTTCCATTTTAATTTTCTTTTAAAATTTATATTTTCAAGTTTTAAAGCATTAGGTAAGTTTCCAGTAAAAAATGTTAAACTTAAAGAATTCAGATGTTTCAGTCAATAGTTACCTATTATTTTGTCTTATGCAGACTATATATTTTTAGTTTTTTGCTTCCTATGAGAAAGAAACTGAACTCCAAGGGTCTGTCATGCCTTCACAAGCATGATTATTTTATTTGCTTTTAAATTAGCCCCTGCAATATGGGAGATGGATCTAAGGGAAACAGGCTAGGAAGGAGTGGTTGAATTTTACAGTCAGATAAACTTTAACACATGGAAGATTCTCATTCTGGCTTTACACCTAATACTCCTGAGCATCTTACAGCTAAAATACAAAGTAGTCTGTGGTGTTGTTAGTCTTTAATACTTTAAAAGACACATTGAGTGTTAATGGGGTCCTCTGGACTTAAGGCTTTGTTGTTTATTATACCCAGACTGCCTGGGTGTTGTCTAATGACATTGCCCAGTAAGTCACCTAATTCCTGACCTGCTGTTAATGTCAGAGACCCCTGGATTATCTCCATCCACCTCCTTGCCTGAAGCAGCCTCGCTTCAGCAGTGAGCCATATCACTCCCAAAACCGTGCTTCAGACCCCAAAATATGCTCACACCCTGCATTCCCTCAGCATCCCTGAAACACAGGAGCACGTATGGAAACATGAAACCAAACAGTACATCCACGCTGCCAAACGAGCTTGCATTCCCCGTTGCTGCACCAGTGTGATACCCAGGCACAGCTCAGCAGTGCTGGCTTCCCATCCCTGGTTCAGAGCTACCCAGGGCCTGCTAAAGATCCCAGTGCCCAAACAGCAGAAATAAGGACCTTGAGGCACAGTGCAGTGTAGGAAATTGCACAGGCAGCCAAAGAGCCCAAGGTGAAAACTGAGGACAAATGGAACTTCCATTAACAATGTTCACTTGTCATCAACACAAAATTCACTCCTGGAAGCTAAGAGCGAGCAGGGATTGGGGTCAGGAACTGGACCCGGTACTTTATAAATGGCTCTGGTGGCTGGCTTTACTGTGCAGCTGCCTGCCAGGAGCAGGGAGAGGTTATTTAACCAACCAACCAACAAACAAACAAAAAACAAAACAAAACAAAATAGGAAAAGGTTTTTTTCCAGACTAACCTTTATTCTGAAACCCTGAGCATATCAAAAACCATTCTTCTTTTGGGTTCCTGCCTCTGGAGCAATGCTGTTCTCATTTGGATAAGCTAAAATTGAAATAGAGACATCATCAAAGAATTAATGCTACTGCTCCTCACTCTCTCAGAAGACAGATCTGCTCCTTTCTCTTCCTAAGGGATTTTTTCAGTCTTCTGTCATCTAAATCAGCAACAAGGTTCCCACTACCTATCATGGCATGGGACTGGGACACCATAGCACTGAAGAAAAGAGGTCAATCACAGCCGCACTTTCAAGCCTTCACAGGCACTGTAAAATGAAATTCATAATCATGATTTTATAAATATTTCTAATAGATTGGTCTCAGCTACAGTACAAAAAAAAGCTCTTTGCTTTTGACTTGCCCAGTACCACCTCCCAAACCTATATCAGGTTTTTCTCTCAGATGCTACATTTTAAGATTTTGAAATGGGGATTTTGAATAAACTTAAAGGTTTCTGCTAGGTGTAAAAATCTCATTGAAATTCAGTCAAAGATAAGTGCCTAACCCCATTAGAGCACTTGAAAATTGCCACATAAACTTAAAGGCACAAACCAGTTTATATCCTTTGTTTTTCAATTCAAGGAAAAATGATTAGCATCCCAAAGTGCCATATTCTGTTTGGGGCTTTTTTTTTTTTTGTGTAATACAAACAGTAATAACTTCTTACAAATCTAGAGCTGGCTGATCTCAGAGTTGTCAGACGGAGTTTGTCTCAGAGCTGCACTGGGACAATGAGAGGGAAGATCGTGCAGTTACAGCAGCAGCCCCAAGAGAACTCGATTTCCTGCTGTACAGATGGCTTTCTGTATTATACTAAAGAGAGACATTTAGGCTCATATCTTTAAAGGTTCTTCAGTATCTAACTTTCATTGAAACAGGTGACTAAATGCTTTTGAAGAACTGGATTATAAGGTCTCAGATTCCCATACGAATTAAGGTCCCTAACAAGGAGCTTAGGTAGAATTGGGGAAACTAACTCCAGGAGTCCAATTCTCAAAACTCTGCAAAACCCATTTAAGCTGGTGTCTATTGATGCCTATATGCTTTCATTTAAGAATTCTTTCTTGAGAAGCAAATGTTTGTTTCCTTCTGTGTTGAGAATTGTCTCCATGTAGTTAAAGAAGGAAAATACTTGTGGTTATTTTCTAGAAGGAGAAATGTTCCTGCCATCTCAGAGTTACTTAACAGTCAGGAGTGAATTACATCAGAAAAAGCAGTCATGGGTTATTTACATACAAAAATATATCTGAAGGAGGAAGCTGTAGAAATGCCCTAGTTTTAAAATGGTAGCTCAGGTGCCAGCATGCCAAAGATAGATTCAATGGCTTCTTCAGCCTGAAAGAGTGGAAATCTGCATCTCAGGAGAATCCTAGAGCTCCCCTGATGTAAGGTGAAGACAGGGTGAAGGGAGAGTCTCTAGTTTCCAAATTTGAATTTTTTAAAAAAAATCAGGTATTTTGCCCCAGAGACAAAGCAAAACTCTTTATTGCATTGATTAGAGCATGTAGCACAAGACATACTTCTGCTTCTAATCTTGCCTCCAGAGAAAAGACGCTTAATTATTTTGCATTAATACATTATTTTACATCCAGTATTTAAATAACCCTTCAAGTTTTTGGTTTTGCAAAGGAGCAGTTCCCAGCTCTATTTTCTGATGAAAGAACTTGTAAACTAATCATCGGTGCTGATTAACAGAGCTGCCAGTCCCAGATACCTCCCATTCTTCTCCCTACCATGGGTATGGCTCCTTCTAGTGAGTCAGATTTGTTTGTCAGGAAGATTAATATGCAGCTCTCTATGATTAACACTCTCTTGCAGAGTTATTCAGATATTCTTTCTGTAACCTAACTCCTGATATGCTGACAAGGCATGAGATATGCCCACATGTTATGTTATATATGGCACAGTGTGTGGTGACATGTTTCCACTAGGTTCTTATTGTGCTGGAAATCTTCAAGTGTTTTCCAGGTTAAAAGTGACTAGCACATATCAAGTAAAAATAAAGAGCGTTTGTTGTTGTTGTTGTTGTTTGATTTGATCTCTGGGTATTATTTTAACCTATACCAAAACATCTGTGGTTTTAACAGTCATTCTCATTTGAAACATTTCCTTTAAGTACAAAAAATGAGTGTGCAATTTGCTCAAATCCTCCAGCCAACTAAGAATCTCTCATAATAGTTAATTACAACAACTTAAGATGGAATATATTCTTTATACGTTCCTTATTTAATTTGTTCAAGACTTTATATTGCAGTACTTCCTACTTCCCTCTTTAGTCTGAATCTTTTACCTTTTTCCTTAGCATTTCTATTTTAAGTACAGGACTGTACTATTTCAAGTGAATGAACATCTTTGTTCTATACGGTTTGATAAATGAGAACATTAGATATACCCAACAGCCTAATGAAGTTCCCCACCTTGGTTTGGATGCTGCAGATTGTTTATTTGATTATTTGGAGAAAAACCTCATCTTTGATATTGGTGCTAAACAATGCGTGGCTTCATTGATGTTTAATAGATAACAGACTTAAAACAACACTGTTGGAGTTTATCTTTTGTACCCAACAGCTGTGCAGTTTAAAAAAACAGAAGTACAATACTGTATTGTATACTTGAATTACACACTAGTTTAAGGGATAAGAATCCCAGCAGCAGATGGCATTCCAGGCTGTCATAGCAGGAGAAAGAAAAAAAAATAAAGCAGGCCAATAGTCTGCCTTGATATTATAAATCAACAGACTGGTTACTGCCAAACACGTGAAGATTAATACATCAAAATCCGTGGGTTATTTCTGAGAAATGAAAGTAGGGAACACCTCGGACGATGTGGACGATGTCATGACAAAACTGTGCTTCAGACTCTAAAGTAAGTAGACAGAGAAGCCCTTACTAATTGAAGTTTCCCTAGTATATCTCATTAAGTGCAATTAGGTTCTTGAACTGCCTTTTGGGGTAGAAACCTGAGGACAGATTCTCCACTCCCAGGAAAGTCCAGCTGTTGCAGTATGACAAGGTATGGGAATCACAACTCCCAGGCACATCACCCCAGGGACGAGCTTCACAGCTTGACAGAGACACTGCTTCAGTGGATCAGGGAACCATGAAAGTTCATATATCCAGTGTAATCCTGTCTCATTCCAGGACAGAGCCCCTCCCAGCCTAGTTTCAACCTCACAACAGACTCAGATTAGCTGAGGGGTTTAAATCCCTGGTCAACAAATAAAGGCATATGGTACGAGAAATCTTCCTTAGAGCTGGAAGGATTAAATCAGCTGAAACAAGTATAGTTAAGAATTCAGGGCTGGCAATTATGTGTTTGTTCTCTGTGAGAGAATAACGGTACTGCAGATTTGGACAGTGACTGCTAAAGTGTTGTATGAAAACAACTTCAAAAGTAAAGGCATCTCCAGCACTATAATCATCAACGTGACACAACATGAGAATTCACACAGAAAGGTACAAACACACAACACATTAAACTAATTACTTGCTTACCAGTTTTTCTGCAGCTTTCATGCATGGGATTTTGATGAATAGGTCTCAATAAACCTTGCCTTGGCAACTAGGACACAGCTGCCAATAATATGGCTCCCCAAAAATTAGCCGTTTGTCATCAATTGTATAAGACAAAAGAATTCACAGTTAATGTAGACATGACAGCAGCAAATATTATCAACAGATCAAGACACATAATAAACTCTTAGGTGATCAAAAAAACCCCCCAAAAATCAAGAAACACATAAAAGAATTGATTGAAAACCAAAAAAAATTACTGGTTGCCTAAATCCTAGTCTTGAGCCTCACTCAGCACTCTGATATTTTAAAAAGCACCAATCAGTTTTCAGGATGATCCCCAGTCATGTCTTCGTTTAGACTTGCTTATTTCTATAGACTGTTAAATGCTGAAAAAAATCTTTTTTCAGCTTGAAAAGACAATATATTCCTATGGTTTCACTGTTGGCATAAAATGATGTTCTTTTTCTGTTTCTTTTGTTTTTCAGTTGCATTTATCAAGTTGTCTTAAACTGGCATTGCTGTCCTCATTACAGTAATTGCAACATAATTACATCTATAATTCAAAGGTTGTAATTACAATATTGTAGTATAAAAGGATTATAAAATATCAAAGAAGATTTATAAAACAAATGGTAGAGTGCACTGTATAACACACCTACTATATAACACACCTATATCTCTTGGGCTGCCCTTTTCAAAAACAGGTGTCATGTTCATTTGTCATGAGAATATTAATCCAGTGAGGATTTTCTTTTGGTTTTCATTCCATAGAGTACCAACATTCAAAACTTTAAATGGTATTTGAACATTTTCAGTTGTTTCATCATTGTTTCTTAAGGAAAGCAAATTTATCCTTTTTTTCAGGTCTTCTAGAATTTGGGGTCTGTGATTAGAAAATCTGTGATAAGGAAAATAATTTTTAGAGTGAAAAATTGGGAGCTTTCACAGATTATGAGCACTGTGAGTTCACACAACTATTAGGTCTCATCCAGCAGGACACAAATTTTCTCTATATATTTTTCTTGTACAATATTTATATCATTCACAGATGTTCAGTAGATATCTACATTAATTTTCAATATTCTTAAGCTGTACAGTCCAGGCCATCATTACTGACGTCAGCATAACTTTCCACAATTTTTCAAGAGGATCTCTCCTCTAAAATGGAAACTTAATATCTTTTGGTCCTATTTATCATGATCTGAGTAGCTGAATGGCTACTTATCCATTCTATCTGAATGACTCTATACTTCAGACAAAAAACCAACAAAACAGACTCAAATAAAATGAACTAGAAAAAAAAAAAACATTTTTACTGTTCTCCAATTTGTAATATCATAATTTTCACAGGCCAACTAAACAGTATCTTCTGCAGCTTTGAAATGTCACAGATTTTGATATATTTTAACATATTTTCAGTTATTTCTGGTCACTGAAAATTAACAGAAATAGCTATCTTCGCACTTACTAAAATATTTTATATATGCCATTTGCATTAAAAGAGACTTCAGAGCATCTAATATTTTGTTTCTTTATTTTTTCAACACAGATCAGAATATGGAAGAATTTCTCGTGACTTCTGCATTCCTGTGATGATTACAACAATACATGTAGTGCACAGATATGGCTGATTCCTCAGATGCATTGGAGTTAGACACACCGATCAGGGAAACCACATCACACTCCACAGTGGAGGTGAAATAAAACCCATCCATTTAGAAGAGTTGATTGAACTGGGGACCCTTTGCTCTAACAGAGAAATAACTGCCAGCAAAATAGGTGAGACTGCTTTTCACTAATATAGAAAAATTACTAGAGAACACACAGTATCTGTTTTAAGAATCAAAGCTGAAATCATCCAGCTGGAGCTTAATGGTAATAAATGTACAGAAATCTTGTGAACATCCCCAAACCAAGTGTCTCAAAGCCCACAAAATTCAAATATAGAGGTACCTTAAAAATTACAATAAGAAATACACAGCTAATGCTTCTGAACTTCAGTTTATGATAAATAATATCAAAACCTATCAGATTAAATACATAAGTTTATTTTACTGGGCTACATAAATTTCCTTCTCTATTTTTCTTTATTGTTTACTAGACATCACATTATAGATCAGTTACATGAAGTGATCTTTTAAATAATTACTCTAGAGTATCAAAATTTATTAATTATGCACCTTAAAAAACACTGCTTTGATTAACAGTTGGACAATAATTAATAAGATCATAGACAAAGCTCTTTTATATGTTTCATATGTTATACGTTGATAACAATATATGTTAAACAAACATTATATGTTAATGATATAATCATTCTAAATATCCAGTTTTCATGTTTCAAAGTAAGTATACTTTTTAAAGGACTGAAAAACTAACAGACATGTCTTTTTTCTCTAGGAAATCTGTTTTATAGTGAGAAACTTAAAGAAAAAATAATTACTTCATGTATTAAAAAAGTGATCCTAAATATATGCAAGAAACTAGAATTTTAATAAAGGAATTTTGATGCAGACTGGTACAATATGACACTGCAGTGTTTTCCTTCTGACAGTGGATAGATTCAGAAAAGAAATCAGGTGAAAATATTTAATAATAATGATATTGGAGCAACTTATCTATTGAAGCAGTCAATTCTCTGTTGCAGAAAGTATTTAAAATAATATTAGCTATCCTATTAAATAATATTGTCTGGCTCAAGAAGGAGTTGTGGACTTGATTTGGAATTAGCTAATAAAATTACACGTCATCAGCTATGCCATGATCCATGAGAATTATAATATTGGTTTCCTTCGGTCTTCAAAGTTTAAGGAAAAAAATCACATACAATACCACTGAAACTTTTCTAAAAAATAAAGAACTCACTTTCATTAGTCCCTGGCCATTTCTATTATGCCAGCTTTCAGTGTAGAAATTTTTCATTTCACAGTGTTTACTTTAGGAGGATTCATCCTTTACAATAGTCATTGAGTGCACATACAGATTTCTGTTGATTTCAGGGAATTATGGTCTGAAATATGCTACAGTGCTCATCCTGAGTGCTGTCTTCCTATATAAATCATCACCGTTGATCAATGGGATGAATTTCAAGATAAGATACCAATCAACAGGAGCTGGAGTGGAAGAATAAAACCCTCTATGATAGCTTTCCCTCAGATTTGCCTTCAATTACTTTCTTCCTCCTAAACATACAGGCATTTACTAAAAATGAAAAAGAACATGCTTTGAAATTTAAATTTTCCTACCAGTATCGAAATGCCTGCTTTCTGAAGTTTGAGAGGCACATTACAATGTTGTTTGTAACCACTTTGTTCCAAAAGAGACAATTTATTTGTATAATTAATCAGCTGAAATATCCCCAAGGGTTTCTTTTTTCCCCAGGAAGACACCTTTTGTTGTTTAGAGGTAATGAAAACATTTCATCAAGGCTTTCTAGTGTGATTGATAGTCTTTGCTGAATTTTGTTGAAGGCTTTCTGTCTGAATGGTGCGTTGAGCTCTTTATTCACTTTCAGGGGATCTGGAAGATTGTTTTAATACTCTACTAGTAAACAGGTGTTTCCCCTATAGGAAACCATTAGCTCCACATTTTTAAACAATGCAAATCTAATTTTTTATTTCAGGGCTTCAAAGTCTTCTGTTTTCCTTTTTAGGATAGATCAAACCTTTAATAAGTCACAAATAAACTTCAGATCTTCATACAGACAACTAAAGGAACACCGAAGGCTTCATTCACTAAACAGGCTTCTAAGGATATTCCTAAACAAATGAACTTGCACAAAGAAATATTATTGATGTTTTTAACTCTTCTCTGAAAATGTATATGGAAAGAAGTGGGGTTTTTTTTCTTGAATGCTCAAACTGAAGGAGAACACAGATGAACAGCTACTCTGGTTTCAATAATCAATCTGAAAACATGGGGAGAAACTGAATAAATTGAAATAATTTTGTACTACATGGCTACACTTTGAAGCTACTCACAGGCTAATCTTAACCTAGAGGCTACACAAGACAGAAAAAAAAAAAAGACAAAATAATTGCTGTGATTACACAATGTTAAATCCAGCACTGGCTAGCGAGCAGTAATGCAAATACCCTTTTGAAGGGGTAGCTTCACCCCTGTGATAACTCAAAGAACATATGGTTTGTGATAAAATCTATGGAGAAGAGAATTTAGCAAAAAAGTTGCTTTTTGAAACACCCAAATACATCAAAAACTCAGTAGGCGAAGAATAACTGAAAGGCATATGGGTGAAAGAAATTATTATGGGTAAAAATACATATAAATATAGATAAATATAAATTTCAAGACCAAGCTGGATGTGGCCTGGAGGAACTTAGTCTAGTGGGTGGCATCCCTGCCCATGGCAGGTGGGTTGGAACTAGATGATCTTCAAGGTCCCTTCCAACCCATACTTTTCTATGATTTTATGAAATACATGTTTGTACATGAGTGTGTGTGTGTGAATACATATGTATATATAGGGTACTGGAAACTAACAGAAAAAAGCATAGAATTAGTCACGTGAAAGTATGCCTTCTATTGCATGTGTTATTATTGGCTAGATCATGAGCAACAGATTTAATACAGAAAGTTGAGTTGGCTGTTGATATTTCTAAGCATTTTAGATTATCTTTGATTTTTTACAGCTTGTCAGTACATCAAAGGCTGATTTGGCCAGTATGGTTTCCTCATTGACTCTACTGTATGCACGGTATCCCAAATGAAGCTATTTAATTAATGGTGGAATGGCAATTCCCGTGGTAGTCATGGGATCACGCGCAGATTTGTCATCAGTTAGGGTCTAAAGGTGGTTAAAAGAGACAAGTACTGTTTAAGATGCTAGCTTGATGAAGCACAAATAACCATTTAAAATGAGAAATCAGGTATGTACAAATATATTCATTGTACTTTGACTTCTTAAGATAAATGCTTTCATTACTACAGGAGAAGTAAAAACATTGGAAAAAATAAACGAACATGCCTTTAATCAATTTTTAATGTATATTGCTGTATAAAGCCCTGAAAAACAGGATTGAAAAGGCAAGAACAGAATTCTAAACACTCAATTAATTCAAATGACACTTTTAAATCTAAGGGGGTTTAAACAAACTAATTATTCCCAGCAGAGTGGATATTCTCTCATGCAATGTTGATGTTAGATAAAAGCCTAATCCCTTTCCTTCTACCTGCTAATCTGCTCATTTAAGACTGCTTGTTAAAATCATGTACTGCTTTCCTTACAATCCATGAACTGAATTATCAAGTGCAATAGTCAGAATAGATACATACATAAAAAATTGTAGTTTTTATAATCACAGTTTCTTAGCATTGAAGTTTGGATTTTGCAGAGTGATAACTGGTCCTGGCAGCAGAGACACTGTGGATTTTTTCTTCATGTTTCATCAAAAATGCAAAATGCTGTCAAACAATTATTCAGTTGCCATATAAGTGATGTTTATCTGAGATCTTGTTCATACAATAGAAAGAATGTAAATAGATTGTCACTAAAACTGCACTAGTAGACAGCTGCAGGGAAGACAAATTATGCACATAACTAATTTATAAAGGCCTTGTATAAAAACAAGTGTTGTCTGAGCCCTTTATTGATTAAATTATTGAACTAGAAATAACTTTATTTAGCTTTATACAAAATACTAATTTACTTTTTTGGTTAAAAAATAATAAATGTAAAAATGTGAATCATCCTGAAAATTCCAAGCAACTTTCTTCCAGCTGTTTTGAAAAAATTTAGCAAATAAATTATATTTTGTGTATTTTTATATGTAGGTATGCACTTATCAAAACTTTTGCTCTAAATATTGTTTCCTTGTTTTCTGAAGACGTTCTTTCTGCTTCTTTCTTATTAAAATGACATTGGGACAAGGAGAAGAGGGTTTGCTGAAGTGGGGAAAATGTTAATGATATCAAAGCAGGCTTTTAAATCAACTTTTCCCTTTTCTCTCTTTTAAGAGGGACTCATTCCTATCACTTTTAATAGTGCATTTTTCTCTCCGATCTAATAGTAGAATGGCTTTCAGTCGCCCTTGGACCTGAAACAGAAGATGGTATTTAATTGGAATGACTCCTCAAATTCAGATGTAGAGGACCAGGACTAGCTCCAGAGAGGCGGTTGTCTTAGTTTACCAAGTTACTGACACCTGGTTCACTCAGCAGCCATGGTTGTGACAACAAATCCCTACAGCCAAGGGAGCTCAGCTAACCCTCCCTTGCCTTGCATTTCCTTGCATGCCCATGCCCCGCATCAAGCTTGCGTGCTTCCTTCCATGGCCTTGCACTGCCAGGCCTACACCTTGTTGGCATTTCCTAGCCATTCCTACTCAACCTTGCATTTCCTTGCCATTCCTGACTATCCCTTCCTTTGCCTTCCTGACTTTGTCCTTCCCTTGCCCTTCCTGCTACTCCAGTGCCTTGCATTGACTTGCTCACCCATTCCCCACCTACCACTTTTACCTCGCCTTGGCTTGTGATGTTTGTTCCTCTCACAACACTTATTACATGGACTACCCCTCCCTTGGCTTGCCTTGCCATTCTTACCCAGCCTTGCATTTCCTTGTCATTCCTGACCATTCCTTTGCTTGGCCTTGCTTCCACACACCTTGCACTGCCCCCTTGGTAATCTTCCTTCACCCTTCCTTCCCTTCACTGCCTTGCATTGACTTGGGCACTCATCCCCAAAACTGAAATCCCTACCCATTTTTCCAGGTCTTGCCTTACCTTTCCTTCTCCTTGTAGGACTCTCCTTGCCTTGCCTACCTCTCCCTGCCTCGCCTTGCAAAGTGAGTATTTTTTATCTCTTCTTACAAAGAGATAAGACATCCTTTACAGGTTAGCTCAGTGCTTCTCGTATACTGGCTGCAATGTGCTTCTGATTCTTCCCAAAAAAACATGACACCCTGTTGTGGTTTAGGAACGCTGTTCCCCAGTTTAAGTGTTCCCACTCAACCCAAACCTCCTAACCATAATACAGACATTCTACCTTTTTGTGAGCCACATAATCCAGAGGCTGTATTTTAACCACTGAACAAGTAGAGAAAAGAGAACCTTCTCCCTTTTTTTCTCAGTATAAGAGCTGTATTTAGCTTCTTTTCAAATTTTGTGTGATAACCAGCTCTGGAAACGGCTAATGACTAAATCAAGCCTTTTGTCAAGGCTGGTCAACTTCAACAAATCTTATCAGGCTTAACCCTCAGCTGAGTGCCAAGATACTTATCCATGTTATAAAGGAAGCACTTCATCATATGTACCGTCAGACATAAAGGGAACTTGGGGAGGGGATACCATTAAGATGTTGACAGATCTGTGACACATAACTAGCAACTTTGGTTACCAGAAGGTGGATCAAGATCTTCATGGTCCCTGTTCAAGACATAAGTATTTACTTTCAACCTTTGCTTTCCACTGAGTCTCATAATTGTTGGAAACGAGGCCATTAAGCTCTTTGGAACACAGGTAATATGTGTGGACTTTCAGCAGTTGAAGAGTAGCTGTTTCCAACCAACTCAACATCACCTGGTTTTAATCTCCCTGTTTGGTGGGAGCTTAGGTTTATTTCCTAAAAAAAAAAAACCACAGCAGGACTTCACTCATGAAAGGGGAGCTTAAAGGTCAGTAGGTATCATCAAAAACATTTGATACTATTATTGGAACAATTCCAAAATCCCTGGAACATTCATCTTGACCCAAGATTGAAGAGACCTTCAGGGCACAGAAAACTGTCAAATGAAAAAACAACTCTTCACTCAAACAAGGAATATTTTATAGTGAATACAAGATATTTTTCAAAAGTAAACACACTTTGACTTTTAAATTTATTTTCTCCATTATTCGAATTGGGGTTTTCCCTATTTTCCTCTGTAATAGAAGATACAGAGAAAATAAAACTTGAATTATGCTTGTTGTCAAGGAATAAAAATAACTATGTAGCTTAGGAATGATTACCCAAAAGTCTGATCAAGCTATTCAGGCTCTATTAATGTCTCTGCTGCAAAGTAATGTAATTACTACCTTCTCCCTTGTTCTTCAACTCCTTACTTCAGCCGGGTCTATTTGATGATAAGTTAACATGGGAAGCCAGAGCACACTTGTAGAAGTTTAGGTAGAGTTAAGTCTTGCTTTAACATGGGTACCAAAATAAGGAATGTCAGGGTGTTGCAGTCTATCCCAGTATTTAGATACCAGGAGGCAAGAGGGGTTTGTTTCTGATGCACAGCAAGGTTCAGCACCTTAACTGGCTGGTTTAAAAGCCAGGTAGTGAACAGAGAGTCCTCTGTCTATATGGAGTCCATGCGTAAATCCACTAGCTTGCATTTTGCTAAGTAAATTTCATTAACTATTTAAACTGTTTACACTAGCAATGATTTTGGCTTGATTGGGAGTGCTCTTCTATTAGCAGGGTGGTTTACAGAGTGTCTGCTCAGCCTGACTGCTTCTGTTTGCAGTATGAACCCACCCTGCTAAAAAAAGGACTTCTGGTTCAAAAAACAAATGTTGAATAAAAAAAATTCATTTCCATGAGGGAATAATCTCAAGATATATGCTGATTTTCTATATATAAAACTGATCTTTTTAAAACTGAATGCTATGTCAACACACATGCATCCCTCAGTATGCAGCACTAATATTATATTAATAAAAGTAATTTCTCCCTGCTGAGGTCTCTGACTGCAAGTCAGTGCAGCCACCTAAGGGACAGGTTTGGCCTCTTAGGTCTTATCAAGCCAATGAGCTAGGCAAATTCTGATATGGCAAAAGGAACTTAATGTCCAATTAAGATCTCAGTAAGAATTAGAAAATTGAGTCACAGTATAGCAGGTCTCTTATGGCTAGAAGCACCATGTGCTCTTTCACCTCAGAACTACCTGTGGGCAGATCTCATAAAGACATATATTTGCATTGCAGTGCCATTTTTCCATTCCTATTATTGCCACTACAAAACATGACCTTTGGGCAGTAATTAAATAACTTCCCTTCATTTCTCTCTTTCACCTGTTTTCTTTTGCCTCTGAGCCTGAAGCATTTGCAGTTATTTACACATGCCAGCAGAAAAGGTAAATCCTATTTCTCTTTCTAATGCATTTTGTTTCTTTATAATAGTGGAGAGGTGACAACAACCTAAACTGTTCCTCAGGCTGCTTTAAAGACAGTAACGACTTCCTGAATAACATCTAGCAGCAATTATGCAAATTTGTGGGTATTTTTATACCATTCATTCAATACAGGCACAGGAAGCTCTTTAAAAAGAGAAACCATAACAAGCAAAATAAGGGAAGATGTTTGAAGACACACGACCATGAGAGAGAGACTGCTTTAATGTGAAAGTTTCCACAAATGTACAAAAACTCCAGTGGGAAAGGTTCTCATATAACGTCGAGGAGAAAGAAGCACAAGATGAAGCTGTCGTCAGAAACATAGTTATGAAGTCATGCCACAGAAAAATGAAGCAGGCAGCATTAAATTGGATTTTAAAAATGGGTAACAAGTTTTAGGTTATTAAAATGAGCAGACATGAGGTAGGCTGCCTGATATGTCTGATGACGCATTATTAAACCCTAACAGTGAGAGAGAAAACATTTAGGGAGATCATAAAAATCGGAATTATGTTAGTCAAGATGGAAAATTAATAATTCTATAATATTTATTTTTTAAATTGCAGACCATTGCAATGAAAAGTGTTGACACATGACGATGACACCATGATTCACGCCTCAGAATTCTAGTGGATTCTGAGGTAATCCGTAAAACTACAGTTCCATTAGATTTAGCAAAATCCTAATCTATTAGTACAGCATCTGGACTTTTGTCAGAATCATCAGAAGTGGTTTTATTTTTAAAAAGCCTTGAGCACAATAACCATACTACTGCTGTAATGTGCTTCTTCCATGCTTTCTAATATATGCTTCTCTAAAACTGACTGCTAGATTTCATTCAAAATAATGTTATATATTAGGTATTTTATCTGAGAATGCTATGCAATATGAAACATAAATAATTTCAATATATCTTTTAAGTCATGATAATTTTACTTTACCTTTTCTACATTTCTAAAGATCACATTTTGTTGCAGTGCACTGCAAATAGTTACCTGCTGAGCTGAATAATGCGAACAAGTGCTATTTAACCTTTGTTTTCATTTGTACTCTAAACAAGACTTTCATCTTCCTGGTGAGTTTAAAACTGATGACTAATACTTATTAGGAAATGGGATTTCTTCCAAGCTGCAGTGCTGCTGGACATTTTTTTTTGGCTTCACATGCTACACTTCAAATAATGCTCAAAGTTCTGAATTAGTCCTTCATAAATCATACAAACTTGAAAGTAAACCAACAACACAACCTAGAACAACAACCCTAGAGAATGTCACATTTTGGGGGAAAAAAAAAGAGACAAAGAGAAAAAGAAGAAAAGAAAGAAGATAAAAGAGACCTTCTCTCCCATACACTTTTGTCCAGCCTTGTAAAATGACCATGAACTGAAATCCAGCTCTTTGCTTTAATCCATCTAAGAATTAGTAGTGTTCATCATGCACTTCTCTTAGGAAGACAGCCTGAGCCGGGGTTTGTTCAGCCTGGAGAAAAGATGGCTCTGGGAGGACTTTATAGTACCTTCCAGTAGCTAAAGGGGTACAAGAGAGCTGGAGAGGGACTTTTTACAAAGACATTGAGTGATAGGACAAGTAGAAAAGAGGGAACGGCTGGAGAAAGTAAGCAGCAATTTAACAGTTGTCATTCCTATGGAAGCCATTCTCCAAATTGATAATAGCCTTCCTGTGCAACACTTTTAGTCCATCTTCTCACTTAAATAACAGTGACTACATTTTTAAGATGTGTAGAAATATGTAATTGCTTCAGAAAATAATTTTTTTTGCATTTGTAACACAGCCCTATTAACATAGCTTATGATTTATTTTATTGCTTGATGCGGAGAGGAGGCTATGGTTAAAATGTTTAAAAACAGTAGTTTGAATAATTCAAGTGGTCTAAAGACACCTTTTTGAGTGTACAGAAGCCAAATTAAAACAGCATTGCAGATTTTGTTAGGGTGGTCACTGAGGAGTTTAAAATACAGCAAAATGGAAAAGGAGTGGGAACATTTGGGTTTAGAGGATGAAACAACTACTCAAGTCTGCTGTGTGTGGATATGGAAAATCAGAACAGCATCTTGGTAGGGCTGCCTCATTCAGCTTTCACTTTTCTGGTATAGTGAGTTATTCTGACAGTACTTTTAAATGGTTTTACAGCTTTAATTTCCACAAACTTAGGAAGGATGACTAAAGAAATTACAATCTAAAAAATATAAAAAATGGAACAAAGTCTGTAATATGAAACTGCTATTGTAAGATGAAAAACATATAGCATCAGTTTCAAGAATATTAGATCTTTAGAGCTGCAAACTTTCAAATGAAACTGAAAATTTTGCCTCACAAAAACTTATGCCCACATGTATGGGAGAATATAACTAAAAATAATTTTAAAATGAAAAATTAAAATAATCAATTAGAAATTTCTAGATTTAGCCCAAATAGGAAAAGTAACAATGCTATTTTACAGAAATATAATTCTGTCTGACAAAAAATTTTCTTACTATGCAAGCATTTTATGTACTCAGAGTTTCTGCAAACAATGTGCAAACAACAGTCCAAGATGAAAGACACCTTCATACAGTTTCTAGCCATTCTGGATATCAACAGAAATGTTCTAAATATTTTGGCCACAGGTCCTGTATTACAGCAGTCTTACTGGATTTAAAAGTCCTGCCTACACGTACATACATGCTTATGTAAAAACAATACTCACACAGTTATCGGACTTATCACACAGAGAGTTGTGAGGGGTACACTGACTTACCTATAAACTGAAGTACTGAAGACTGGTTTTGGATCTAGTTTGTTGTCAGGTCTTTCTCTGCTAGCTGTTTGAAAGTGCCTTTCTCATATATGTTCTGCTTTTATAAGTAAATCACTAGGAAGAGCTTTAAGAAGTGTTTTTAAAGTATCAGAAAGTAAAATTACTCTCTTGACAGTATTGGCTCAAAGAACAGCATGATTTGTTGTTATATTTTACCATCAGTTTGGTAGGGAATAAGATTGCTGCCTTTTCTCCTTTCAGAAATATGCAGTAGAAGAATTAAGGTTTTTTAAATGCAGAAAAAAAATAAAATAACAAAAACATAAAGGGAAAATATAGCTGTTGGTAGTCTTAACAGCAGCAAAAAGAGGAAAAAAAGGGTGTCAGCATTTCTAGATGTCATATATTTCTAAGAACCCACTGGGCTAGAGGAAAGGCCATATCCACATTCATATCCACTGAGCACCACCCTCCTGCTTCTTTACACCTTTGCCAAATAACCCTTCTCTGCCCACAGTGAACACCCTGGAGCTTAAGCCCAGACAAATTAGCATTATTTATGTTAACTGCAAATTTTCACATGTGTGCAGGAGAGACAAGCTGAACTTCAGCCCAGAGACAGATTTGCATTTGATTTTGGGGTGCCAGCCAGAGAGAATAGAAGTGCTTTGTTTACACATTTTGCACTGAGCAAGTAACTCAAACTGCACTCCAATGCTATTTGCCACTGCACACGACTTGAAGCATTACTTGCTTCGGGTTCTCTGCTGTGGCAGAAAAGCTACTTTTTTATGACTCCTTGAGTTGCTAAATACTAGAAATCCCAGGAAAGCTGATGACAGTTTCTTACTGGAAGAACAGGAAATGACAAAATGCTTCCCAAAAATGAAGGTCTTCCATTCCATGAAACATGCTATAAACTTTATTAACAAATAAACCCAAGGAAAGTATGGTTTCTCAGTCTCAGTTTCTCTCTCTGCCTTTCTCTTTTTCTCACACACACTTTTTTTTTTTCATCACATACATACATGCTTAAATCTGATTTTAAGGCAGTTTGTTCTAGTGATAGTGTAAGCAACATCACTCATCCATGGCAAGACAGACTATTGTCTCAGCGTGGTAGATGAGGGGTGCCGCGACCCTCCAAATACATCTCCACAGGGGCTGGAGCCGCACTGGCAGAGCCACTGCGCTTCTGGCTGATGAGCTCAGATGCACCAAGGCCCCCATTATGCCCCGTTAGTCAAGCCTCCATTTTCTGGGTGGCTTCCCGGAGGAAGCAGCTCAGCAGGGGTCAGACTCTCATGGGGGTGAAACAGGCAGCATCAGCTTAGTCAGAGAAGCAGCTGGCACGCACACACACACAGGCAGACGACGAAAGAGTCAGGAAGGGTTCTGGCACGTTCTTGCACGAGAGGATTTATTTCAGCCTCATCGCGGGGGCAGGTTAGGAGCCAAGAACAAGATGGAGGAAGAGATTTTGGGTTTATATAAGGGGTTCATGGGGCGGGCACGGGAACCAATAGGGAGGGACTAAGGCACGAGGGCCAACAGCGAAGCAGGGAAGGGAAAACATACATGTAAGGAATAAAAGGGGGCAGGGAGAAGCAATGGATCAATCAAAGGAACAGAACTGGGGTACATAATGTCCTTAGGAGAAGCCTGCCTCTAAAGCCTGGGGGAAGGACCCCCTGCCACAGCCCCCAATGGGCTGGGTCACCGCAACATTTCCTCCATTTTTATTTACTAAAAAAGGGAAAGGCTTCTCCTAAGAATTACAAAATTCAACTTTCACAACAATTGAAAATACATTTACGATAACGAAAATACACACTATAACAAGGTAATTAGAAAATAACACAAAGCAATGTTTGAAAAGGAAATAAGCTGCCCCCAAAGCCCCAGTGTCCCAACAAATCCTTTCATTATTGATTTCATAGTGCCTCTTCATTGGGATGGAATTCAACACACTGGGTCGGTGTGTCCTGTCTCAGCAGTCAGATCACACAGCTTTATTCAGAGGGTAGCCGTAGAACGGGTGTTGGGTTTCATTGGGGTGTGTTGATAAAGTAGGTGGAAGGATTGCCTTGGTGTAGCTTTCCCTTACTTCAAATAAAATCTACTAATACACAATAGGTTAGAACACAGAGGGAACGCGGCTGGGGCTGCCTGAGCTGTCAGAACAGAGGTGTATGTGATACAGGTTTGTGTCCCTGCCAGGATCAGTGCCTGCACCCCGCCCCTCTCCGGTCCGGGCAGCACGGGACCGGGGGTGGGCCAGCCCCCAGGGGCGGATTCCCGACGGAGGGGGAAGGAGCCGGACGCAGACACGCCTCTCGACACAGGGAAGGAGCCGGGAGTGAGGGGAGGAACCGGTCACGGTGACGTGAGAGGGATGGGGCGGAGGCGTGCGGCCACCCCGCAGGGCTGGATTTTGGCGCGCAAACTTGGAACAAAGGAGACAACATGGCAAGGACTGACCATGCGCCATCTTAGACAATAGCAGGGGTCGGACTGAACTGGGAGAGAGGGTTTAGGCAGGAGGGTTGGGGAAAAATCCAGCACAGGGTGATCAGTCCTGTCCTGGAAGGGGAACAGAAGAGGCATGGAGACGGCAGGGAGACGATAGCCAGCCCTGTGCACTCAGGCAGTATCTGTTTCCCAATCCCCTCTGATACACAGAGAAAATGTACAAGGAATGTGGCGAGAGGAAAAGGGGAAGGGATTTTTAACTGGCGGTTTCCCGAACTTTCCCCGAGTTTCCAAACAGATGTTGTTAAAATAAGCTGTTCCCTTCTGAGCTAACAGTTAAAAAAGGGAGTGCAGGAGGTGAGGGGAGCAGAATTGCCACGAGCAGGACCGTAAGAAGCGCCAGCATGGTAATTCCCCCTCTAAAACGAAAAATCTCTCCAGCAGACTATTTTCACCTCTCAAGTGCAGCTCCAGCTGCAATATTTGCACCTGCTGGTTCACAAAAAATTATTCAGACTTCCTTTTGTATGCAAAACTACTTAGCTTGATATAATAGTTTTTTAACAGGAAAGATATTCTGAGTGTTTACTAAATGTTCACACACTAAGTTCACTGTAAACTTGTCATTTATGCATGAGTTCACAAAAATATATTTATTCCTAGAAGCAACCAAAGACCTACTTGAACTGTTTCACTGTGTTTCACTTCAAGTCTGCAAATTTGAAAAAAAAAAGAGAAAAGCCTAAACTCAAAATCCATATCATTATATAATTAAAAAGACACAAAAACCCACCAAAAACTTACTGTGCATCTTATTGTACACTTGACAACCAAATTAATCTATTCAGATTCCATTTTAGAAAGTTTTTCATTAACCATAGAAGCAGCATTTCCAGAGTACTGTTTTGCACACTGCTATCATCTTGCTTCCAGTATTATAATTCATAAAACAAAAGACAAAGCTGCAGAGAGTATGAATGCCTTTTTTCTTTACATTACTGCTGACATCAAGTGTATTAATATGAAGTAAATTACAAAGAAAGAAAAAAATAATACTTTTTGAAATGGAAATTATTCAAAGTATTCAGATCACTCATGCTTGGAGCTCTGAAAATAACTTACAGTGGAGCAAAAGGACAGTTCAGTTGACGGATAAATATTTTGAGGCAAAGTCTATTTTTCAAAGCAGATTACAAATATGAGGAATAACTAGGCAGTAGAGATCCTGTGGCTGGGCAAGGGAATCATAAGTCTAGAAAGCTTGAAAACAACATTATTTCAATTTCTCTTACAATAGGACTGTGTGACTTAAAAGTTTCCAGAAGTAAGATTTATAATCTCTTGGTTGTCAGGCTATGAATAACAAAAAAGCATGGAGCTAAGGAAGGAGTAGCAGGCATGAAGAAGAGTGTAGAGGTGGGGCTGGACATGGAGAGGATGGATGGATGGATGGCTGGCTAACTGGGGCTCCTCTCCTTCAGTCTAAACCAGCCTCCCTTCTAGGACCACTCACTCCTGAGGAAATTTTCCAGTCTACCTTACCTGGAGGAAGTTCTCCCATCTAGGTTATCTTAGCTCTTTCCATACAAAACAAAGCAAAAAGACCTCCAACCTCACAGATTTCTTACACAAGACACTGGATCAGAGAATGAATCAATGCTCAGGGCTGAGCACTCACCTGTACCTGTACAGGAGAACCCTGACCTTGCGTTTGCAATTGCTTTGGTAGGAGAACATGATGTAACTCAATTTTAAAGTGTGAACTGTTGTTTCAGACTCTTTGAAAAAGAGGTTTGGAACAGAAAGACTTTATGTTCTAAATATAATATCTCAAAGTGCGTAACCTGAAACTCACTGTTAATTAAAATGGGTTCTGCTGTAATTGCTATAACTACCCCGGTCATAAAAAATGGCTTGCTATGTGATTTCCAATACATATCTGTTTACTGAGTTAAGATTTAATACAGTTTTATAACAGGTCTGCTGATTCTGTACAAAAGCCTTGATTTACAGCAGTAGTGACATGAGGTAAGAGTTAGAAACTTCTCCACAGTGTGGTGACTTACATAGCCAAAAGAAGCCTTAAGCTGCTTATGTGATACCGGTTACAAAGATCATAACAAAAGGCTCCCTCTGTAAGATTATCTATATCATGCAGATAAACAACACAGCTGCCCCTTCTGCACCCTAGCTTATTTTAAGGGCAGAGTTCAAGGAAAAGGTAATCTTTAGATAGGATGCCCATTTTTAAATATGTTTTAAATCCCCTACCGAAAATATCAGCTAATCACATCTGGGAAAATACTTGTCCTCAGCAAATAGTCAAGACTACTCACTCTAAAAAGGAGTATTCAGGAAAAGGGACATTAACTGGATGCCTTTTATCTCAAGCTCTGAAGCTTGTTTTTTCCAGGTTTCCTTACTAAATTCATCCAGTTCAATTCCATTTACCCCTATGTGCTGTGTTTGTACTATGGAAAATCTTTGTCAGGTACAATAAAATAAGTTGGACTATCAAGTCTCTTACAAATATATAATTAATTGGGGTGTTAAAAGGGATGAGGAGACCTCTTTAGCAAAATGAAAAGGTTATAAATTATTTGAAACTGGGGAGGCAAAACCAAGATGAGCCAACAGAGATTTGTAAAGAACAAATCATGTTAAAATTGGCTCATTTCCTTCAGCAACACAGTATCCAGCTATGTGGTTAGGGAGAAGCAATAAGCATCATGTACCTTTCCTTTAAAACATGACATTATTTCACATTACAATCTTATAATCTTGGGAAACATGGTCTAGATTGACTTGCTATAAACTGGGTGCAAGAGTGGTTGGATGGTGCTTCCCAGAAGATTTGCCAAATGTACTCTGTCAAAATGGAAGCAAATATTAAATGCCTCCCCACAGGGCTTCAGCTTTCATACAGCTCTGTTCAATCTCTAATTAATGAAAGAAGAGAGAGCAGGCTTCTGTGTAGAATTAGAGAAAACATGAAGGCAGGAAGGACCATGCTGAATATTGGGACTATCAATCAAAGAGATCTCAAAAAAGTAGAGAAATGTTCCAGAAGCAGTCCAGGAGGGAGAGGTACAAGTTGCTATACTTAGGAACAACCAGCTGCAGAGGTACCAAGCAGGGAACAGCCAAGTAGACAGCACTCCTCCAGGAAAGGGCCCGAAGGTGATGTGGTATTATATGCTCAAGCAAAATCGACAGTGTCATGTTTTCATGAGACAGGCAGATGTCACCATGGTATGCATAAATAGAAATTCATCCTGAAAAATAGATGAAGCAATCCTCCTGCTCTGCCAAGTGCTTGCAAGACCTCAGCAGGATACTGAGCCTGCCTCCAGCACTTGGTTTTGGTAAAAGGACAGACCAGCAGAGCTGACCCCAAAGGAAAGAAGGGGTGTGAGGGGTGTGAAGAGGGAGATCTGCAGAGTGTGTCTTAAACAACAGGGGTTTCTTCCTCTAGAGAAAGGTAGGTAGAAAGGAGTACCAGTGGAAATAGTGCTATCTTCCACCTCAGGTGGGTGAAGTGCTTTACTGAAAGGAAAGGGAACAATTTCTCCTCCATGCCTGTGCCAGATGTGGCAAATATTAAAGGTTTGCCTCACTTGCTCATCTGCAATCTCCTTTTAAATAGATAGGATAGTGAGCAATCAGTTAGATCAAACTTCTGTCAAAAAATGACACTAATATAGTACTTTACCGCTTTGATGAGGAAAGACTGATTTCTGAAGGTCCCTCTCAGCTAGGTGTTTTTATAACAGTATATAGACATATGCTGCCTAAGGTTTGTCTGTTACATATATAATTCATTATTTAAAAATTAATTTTCAAAGGATTGGATGACCAATCCAGTGATTTGCAGTCAAATAGGACTAATGCATATTATAACCTTTGCTTAAAAAAGGACAAAAAAGGATATGAAAAAACTCTGTATTATGAGTAGGTATTTATGCAAAATTACATTCATTATTCCTTTCATTTATTTGTTAATTGTTAAAATTGTCTAGTAAAAAGACACTAAGGGTAGGCATAAGTAATAAGCTGGGTATTTAACCTCAAAGTGATACTGTGTAAACAGGTGCATTGTAAATATTTAAAATTCTATGACTAAGCCTCACATTAATCCTTATTAACAGACTTTGAGTGTGTAGAACAAGCATATTACCCCTATGCCTTCCCTAAGCAATGTCCTGTGAGAAAGGTTGTTGATAAGCCCAACCTCAGAAAAAAAAAAAGTGTGTAATCTTTTTCTGCCTGTTTCTGCAGTGTAGGTCACTGGGTTACATGCTCGAAGCTGAACTGGAATTAGTTATTTTTATTTATGAATACTGTGTGCATATCATTTCATTGCTATGGTACAGGGAGAGATGCAAGGTATTAAAGAATTCTGTATTCCAGATTTTCAATAAGTATCTCAGGTGGCTGGAGGGGAGTTCCTATAACAATCACCACAGAGGTCTGCAGATGTGATTTTTCCATGCCTTCTTTAAAAGATGCAAATGGAAACACAAATATTTTAAGGTTCTTAAACTTTATTCTGCCTGTACGTGAGAGATTTAACTGTTCATAAAATTCTTACATTTTACAAGATTAATTTTCCGGAAGGATTTCTAAATTATACAGTTTAATGCATAAAGTTATAATTTTTTTTTCTTTTTGGACAAAGGCAAATAGAGTAGTTAGGTGGTTAGTTCTCATAAGTAAATAGGCCTCTAACATTCATACAAGCTCTTTTCAGATATTGAGAAACAGCATAGAGCCTCATGCTTATATTGTTGCTGAGACACCAAAGTAGCTTTTCATCCCAGGCCTTGGAAAAAAAAGTCCAAGTTCACACCAAGCCTCTTTATCACTCCCTTTCCTAGCAGGACATGGGGGAGAAAATAAGGTGGAAAACAACTAGTAGGTTGAG
>WEIT01038151.1:14282-33501 GCA_013389985.1 Dryoscopus gambensis
CGACGGTGATGGGCCCTTTGTCCGGGGGCGCCCGGGGCCGCCCCCCGCGAGGGCTCCAGCCTCCCGCCGCCCCGCCGGTCCCTCCCGGTTCCCGCCGGTAACCACTGGGAGCAAGCGACCCTTGACCAACCGGCGGGACCGGGAGGGACCTCTCCCCCCGGGGCTCCCCGATGCCAGCCACAGCGTCACTGCAAAGATCCTTTATTGGGAACCGCGAGCCCCTTGCCCGCACTGGGCACCCCGCGGCTCGTCCCGTCCATCCGTCAGTCCATCCATCTGTCCGTTTCGGGGCGGGGGGGGCTGTGCTGGTACCGTGTCCTGCTGCCTACCAGGAACACGTTACCACCTCCCGCAGCGTCTGCCAGAGCTCCTGGCTCCGGAAGGCGTAGATGAGGGGGTCAATCACCGAGTTACAGATGATGAGGATGAGGAAGAGGTTGAAGTAGCTGAAGAAGCAGGTGCAGAAGGGGTTGGTGGGACACGTGACGATGAGGATGAGGTGGAAGAAGAAGGGCCCCCAGCAGATGAAGAAGACGCCCAAGAGGATGGTGAGGGTGACAGCACCCTTCAGGCCACCACCACGGTGGGTGGTGGGCGGCTTCTGCTGGCTGGAGATGCTGTGGAGGTGGTGGCGGGCCAGGGCGAACATGTGGATGTAGAGCACCAGCATGAGGACCAGCATGAAGAGGAAGAAGCCGATGAAGCAGAGGAGGATGGTGTTGCTGCGGTAGTAGGTGACCAAGACGGTGCTGGAGACAGTGCTGGCCAGCCAGATGCTGGCCATGGTGACCACGGCCCGCGGCAGTGTCATGATGCTGTGGTAGCGCAGGGCATAGAAGATGGTGATGTAGCGGTCAACGGCGATGACCCCCAGGAAGGAGAGGGAAGACACGACGGAGCTACAGATGAGCATGTCGATGATGCTGTCCATGTGGCGGACGATGCTGGGGCGCATCACCAGCACCCCGTGCTCCAGCAGCAGCATGAAGAGCATCTCCGCCAGGTTGCTGATGCTCACCAGCATGTCGGACACCGCCAGGCAGCAGATGAAGTAGTAGGTGGGCGAGTGCAGGTTCCTGTTCTTCAGGATGGCGGCCACCACCAGCAGGTTCTCCACCAGGCTCACCAGCCCCAGCGCCAGGAACAGCTCGTTGGGAATGTCCAGCCCCTGGCACCAGCCGCCGCTGGCCCCCACCGTGGCATTGTTCTGGTTGCTCTCGCTGGCATTCCAGGGCTCGCGCAGCAGACGCAGGGGGGCCAGCGTCGACATGGCCCCCTCCTCAGCCCCGGGGCCCCCCGTGGCGCCCGCACAGCCCCCGAGCCCCCGTTGCGCCCCGCCAGTTCTCCCGCAGCGCCCGGCGGCGAGGCCGAGGGGATGCCCAGGAATTGGGGACGGGGAGGCGTGGGATGTGCTGGGGCTGTCACGTGCCCGCTGGGACTCTCTGGTGTGGCAGCCGCTCTCCACACCAGCGCTGCCCAGAGTTCCGTGCCCGCCGGCCCAGGGTGCTGGGGAAGAAAGGGCCCTTTCTCTGCCCCAATTTAAAGCCGGCTCCCGCAGCTCCTCCTCCGAGGAGGGTGGGCACCTGCATGACGGAGGCGCCCTGGCAGTGAGGGGGGCCGCTGCCAAGGCCAGGGCTGACAGACCCCCAGGATGGCCCTGGGGAACCCGATTGCTCGGGATCACCATGAGTCATGGGGTCTCAAATGCCCTGGGGTGGTCCGTGCACCCCAGGGGTTGCGCACCTTGGGGGCGCTGCCATAGGGGTCCTCTGTGCCCTTGGGGAACTGTGCCCCTTAGGGTCCCCACGTGTCCTGAGGTCCTGTGTCTGCTGGGGGGACCCCTGAACCCTGGGGGGCCTGCATATCTTGAGGGGTCCCATGTGCCCCGTGGGACTTGTGTCTTGGGGGATCCCATCTGCTGTGGGGGTCATCCCCACACCCTGAGGTATCCACGCACCTTGGGGACCCCTGTAGGACCCTCCCCACTGCCCGATCCAACCTGTCCCACACACTGGGACTGGGAGGGGTCCCATCCCCATGGCCCCGGGGAAGATGTTTTACCATGGGGCAGGCATGGAATGCGATAGGAACAGTCAAAGACGTGACTAAATGGGATGCTGCAGAGCCCGGCGCCGGAGGGATCCCAGGCGGGCTGGGGGGGACAGGACCCATCTGACCATCATATGCCTTAGGTCCATGTTGATGCCTGGAGCCGCGTGGCTGCCAAAGAGCCATTCACAGCTCCATGAAAAGGCCAATCCCACGGTTATCCACTTCCGTTGGGAAGCCCTTCCCTCTGGCATGGACGAAAATGGCTCAGCTGAACACACTGGGAATGGGGTCCCAGGCTGCCACGGTGCCAAATTACAGGGATGGGATCCCATGGGATTTGGACATGCCAGTGGGGAATGGAGCCGGGGGGGCTGGCTTGAGACTCAGGGTCTGCACACCCAGCCCAATCCACCCCAGCTACATCCCTGAGGGAGACAACACAGCAGAAACGGGGAATTATTCCACGTATTCACCATTACTCAGCAAAATAAAAAAAAGCTTTACGGGAACAAGGACGAGTTAAGGTTTGACTGTGGCTTACCTCGATCCTGGCTCTAGAAGGTGAAGGTGAGGGAATAAAGGATGGAGAAACAAAGAGGGGGGGAAAGATTTCTTCTCCAACCATAATTAAAAGGCTGAAAAAGCTGCTCCATGCACAATTCCAGTGGCACAGGGGACTCTGAGACCTTTGGAAGGTTCACTGTAGTGAGGGTGAGGAGTATTTTGTGGAGGGAAGGAAGCTCCCAGCTGTGGGAAGCACAAAGGAGCTGAAGAAGAGGGCAGTAAAACCCCTCTGGGAATTAAGGACAAGAGCCAGAAGAGCAGGGAGGGGAACGGGATGGAAATTGTGTGTAGAGGAGGCCAGAAGGGCACTAAGCTGCCATGGGGACAAGGGACAGCTGCTGTCGATTAGCTCGGACATGCTCAGACAGTCCTTGTCCCCCGTTAAAGAGAGGGGCCCTGGGCAGGGCCCATCGCTGTGGATTCAGCCCTTCTCCCTGGACAGAGACCAGCCCATGGATGCAGCCCCCCTCCTCGGAACAGCCCACTCCCACAGCCAGTCCATGTGCGACTTTATTGGAGTGCGACACCAATCGGGGGGTGATGCCAGAGGGTTTGGGCAGAGACAGCCCGGGCTCAGTCAGTCCCAGTCCCCGTCGCCGTCGGGATTGTCATCGCGGGGGGGCTCCTGGAACTGGATGTTGGCCAGCATGTCCCGCATGGCCGCCATCAGCCTGTTCACCCCCTGGTTGAGGTCCTGCGCTGCTCCGGCCTCGTCGTCCCCGTCGTGCCGGATGTCCCCCTGCAAGAGAGCAGCGCGGCGGTGGCAGGGACAGGCACAGCACTGGGGCCAAATCAGCACCAGGCTGTGCTGGAGCGGGAACACCACGGGGGGAACGGTGCACCCACATCCCAGCGCGCGCTCACCTGCAAGTTAAAATTTGGCAACAGCGAGCGGAAGAAGAGGGATAAAGTGCTTTCGTTGGAGGGATGGCTCGTCCTGGAAGACACAAGTGGCACCATGGTGAAGGAACAGCTCAGTTTGTGACGGCTCATTAGGATAAGGCAGTGCTGGGAGAACCATGGTGCTGCTGGAACCAGCCCTGAGGGAGGAAACTGGGGGTTCCAAGGGGATTCTGAATTCAGGCAGCTCTGAGCAGCAGCTCTGAGCAAACCAGCCACTGAGAGCACGACCAAGGCCAGGCTGGAAGGGGCTTGGAGCAGCCTGGTCTAGTGGAAGGTGTCCCTGCCCATAGCAGGGGGTGGAATGAGATGAGATTTAAGGTCCCTTCCAACCCAAACCATTCCAGGATTCCATGATTCTACCAGCTCTGCTCTGAGTGGGTTGGTGTGGAACACACATACGGCATCACCCCAACACCAGCACTGGCTGTACTTAAACTTCCATTTACCCCAAACCCTCCCAGTCTGCCGTGGTCTGAGTTTTCCCTGGCTTTTGCCCTATGGCTGGGAATGGCCAGTGGTGACCACCACATGAAGCAGCAGGACCAGTCCAGCCTGTAGCTCTGCCTGCTGGGAGCACCACAGCTCTTCCTCTGCCATGGAGGAGGATGTCAGCACTGAGTGCCTGTGTGCAGCCTGGCCTGGGGCTGAGGGCGTGTCGGGAACACGCCGGGAACACGCCGGGAACACACCGGGAACACGGCCGGTTGTGCCAGCGCAGGCACCAGCGGTGGAGGTGGTACCTTTCCGGTCGGGTGTAGGAAACAATGGAATCCAGAGGAGGGAGGGGGTCGAACCCCATCACTGGCTGTGAGGTCACCTCCTGCAGGAGAAGGAGAAAGGAAGGGATGAAGGCGAAAAGAAGGGATGAAGGCGAAAAGAAGGGATGAAGGCGAAAAGAAGGGATGAAGGCAAAAAGAAGGGATGAAGGCTGCGCATCCAGCAGCAGCAAACACGGGGGCCCAGAGAAGCCGTGAGTCACAGGGGTTAGGGTGGGCCCTGCAGGGACACAAGTGCCACCACACCACGTGCAGCCACAGCCCCTGCGCCCCATCAGGCCCCTCACCAGAGGCAGGGCTGCCGTGGCCTCCTTCATCTCCGAGAGGATGATGTGCCGGTAGATGTTCCTGGGAGCGCTCTGGTACCGGATCTTCCTCCTGAGGCGGGAGGGGACAGAGCAGTGCGCCCTGAGCAGGCACATTCCCATCCCTGCTGCTCCAGGCGCAGGGGCAGCAGCTTCCCTGGCTCCAGGGACAGCCCATATTGGATGGAGCTGGCTTAGGGTGAGCCAAAGGCGGGTGGCAGCTGCTGAGCTCCGGAGAAAGAGCAGAGAGCTTGGGGACGAGTGGATTGACCTTGGTTTAGGACACCTGATGGCTCTCTCCTGCTTCTCAGCAGTGGGAAGTGTTTCTAAGCTCTCACCTGCCCTGTGTGGCCATCCCTGCCCTTCCAGGCCACCCCTCTACCCTCTCCAGGATGTTTCCAGGGTACAGGTGACAGCCAAGCCTGGGGAAGGCAGTGCAGGATATGCAGTGCAGGCTCAGCTCTACATTCCCTTTTGTGAAAAGCACGGAAAAGCCTCTGCCTTCCCAGCCCCATGCCGTGACCCTCGGCACCAGACCAGCAGCTGTGGGGCTCTGAGCCCTGTCCCAGACACTGGAACTGCTGCTGCCCAGCACAGACCCTCTGTCCCACTCTGTCCCCTGTCCCTGGCAGAGGAGCCCTGCCCTCCACCTCCTGCGCTCACTTGTGCTCGGCCTCCTGCACCAGCGCGTCCCCGGCCTCCACCATGCGCAGAACCTCGTGGACGTGGGGCTCCAGCCAGGCCATGACAGCCGGGTCCTTCCACAGGGCGTGCGTCCTGCCCACGTACAGGGATGTCAGCTGGTTCAGGGCGGGTGACTGGCTATGGGAGATGGCTGTTAGTCACGGCACCCTCCTCCTCCTCCTCCTCTTCCTCCTCCTCCTCCTCCTCCTGCTCCTCACGGGATGGCGAGGGCTCAGCTCTGCGCTGGGCTTTGGCGTGGGAACACGAGAGGACTCGCAGGCTCCTGCCTAGCTATTGCCATCCACCTTCACCAGATCTTCTGCCTCCATCTATTTTTAGGCTGAGCAGAGCCATGAAATGAGGGAGCACTGCCCTGGCCTGAGGGAGAGCCTCCACATGCTGAAGAAGACCACGTGTCGAGGGAACGCAGACTGGTTGGAGACAGCCTGCCCCGGGAGGACACACGCGTCGCTCTCCCTCCCTGCACACACCAACAGGCTTTGGGGTGAACTTCTGACCTGTCCACCTTGAGGTGAGGTGGGTTTGTCAGCCTGATCCAGAGGCCATTATGGAAATCCATTATCAAAGGGATTGTCAAATGAGGAATTATCAAATGAGCCTACTCAGGGAACCCAAACGAGCTCCTCCATCAGCTGTCTGAGCACGCAAGATCCTCGCCGCTGGCAAAATCGATCCCTTCCCTTTGCTGAGAACATCTCCAGGCCTTACCTGATCTGGGCATTCAGCCCGAAGAAGGGATGGGAGGTGACCCTGGCATCGGGCTGCACGCTGCAGTGATCCAACAGCGGCATCAGAACTGCAACACAGAGGCAGAGAACTCGTCTGGACCTGTTGGTGAGGGGCAGCGTGGGGTGGGGTCACCCCTGCAGAGAGTCATCCCCCTCCTCAGGGCCACCAACAAGGACACAAAGAGGGGGTGAGGACACTGCTGGTCCCCATGCTCACACAGGCATTATTTCAGTCACCCCGACGCGCAACCTAAAAGATGTTTCCAGCCCCCACAAACTGAATCCCTGTTGGAGAGCTGGTTCTTCCTGCTGCACACACCCTCCTGTGGGCCCGAGGGCTGTGTGCTCCTTTCATGGACAGCAGCACCCACAGGATGAAAGGGAGAGTGATGGGCACCCATGGGGAGAGCACATCCAAAACAGAGCTGTGCCTCGGAGGGAGAGCCAAGGAGACTGGCTTGTCCTTGCTCCGGGCAGCCCCAAGGAGGTGAGACATCTCCCAGCTCCAAGATTCCAGCTCTCACCCTCCCCCAGCCTGCTCACCCCTGCCCATGGCTGGTGGAGGAGCATCGGCTGCTCTGGGGAGGGAGGACAGAATCATGGAATCACAGCACGGTAATGTTGGAAAAGCCTCTCAGACCACTGAGCCCAACCATTCCCCCAGCACTGCCAAGGCCATCCCTAACCCATGTCCCCAAGTGCCACATCCACAAGGCTTTTAAATCCCCCCAGGGCTGGGGACTCCACCACTGCCCTGCGCAGACTGGGCCAGGGCTGGACTACACTTCTGGGGAAGGAATTGTTGCCAATACCCAGCCTGAGGCCGTTCCCTCTCCTCCTGTCCCTGCGAGCAGAGCCCGACCCCCCCCGGCTGCCCCCTCCTGTCAGGGACTTGTGCAGAGCCACAAGGGCCCCCCTGAGCCTCCTCTGCTCCAGGCTGAGCCCCTTTCCCAGCTCCCTCAGCTGCTCCTGGGGCTCCAGCCCCTTCCCAGCTCCATCCCCTTGATATCTGTGTTGGGGTGAGGAGCCCAGAACTGCCCCCAGGGTGGACTCCCCCACCACAGTGGGCGCAGGCGCCGCCGTCCCGCCCGGCCGCGTCCGCTCTGACTCAGGGCTCCCTCCTCAAAGGCCCTTTGCAAATTCCTGCCTCTGCATCCTCCTGCCGGGAATCCAGCCCTGGCTCTCTCAGAGGACAGTGACAAAGCCCGCGGGGCTGGCCTCACCGGCGGGGACAGACTCACCGCTTGGGAACATGATGAGTGCGAGCTGGATGAGCTGGGCCGCTCGCTCCCGGGCCTGGCTCCGCTCCAGCTCCGGGCGCTCTTCCTGCTGGCTCAGGAGGAAATAGGCCAGTGGCACCGAGAAGGCAAAATTGGGCAGCTGGGACAGATTCCGGTGACTCTGCAGGATCAGGGAGAGCGTTACCGAGAAATGACGCTGTGCAGCAGAGCTGGGCTGCGCGGGGTCGGGGCTCTGCCCGCTGGGGTTAAGTGAGTTCCCAGCCACTGGCTCGGTGCCCCCACGGCTGAGTGAGCAATTTTGAGTTCTTACAACTGTTTGCAGGATGCAAGGATTACAGGAACCAGCAGCCCAGCCTTTATGGATCATTCCAATGCCGCTGGGATGCCAGCTGGGCTGTGAGATCCCCTTCAAAGGGCTCACCTGGTGGGGAGCACCCCAGGCAGCCATCCCCTCACCGGCTGGCCACTCACCTCCCACTCCTGGAAGAGGCGGGTCAGGAAGGTGTATTCCCTGGCCCGGAGGGACAGGAAGTCGATCAGCAGCAGCACACAGAGCGGGTCGTTCTCAGGATCAAGGCTTGGGAGCAGGGGGAGAAAACAAACTCGGTGTCACAGCAGCTGAGAGAGCTGCCCTGATTTCTGGGACAAACAGCCTCTCCCAGTGACATGCAGTGACTCAGCAAGCGGAGACAATGGGAACACGGTCGCTCCTGCATGGCCAGCAGGATGAGGGAGTGGTGCTCAGTGTCCCTCTGGAGGGGACGGTCCCCTGCCACCACCCAGGAGGAGGACCAGTGGCCACAAACTGAGTGGGCTGAAGCCACCATCACACTTTGCTCTGCTGAGCCTCCAAGCTCAGCAGTCACAGGCCACCCGGGGCCCCTCCTCACCCAACACCTCTCCAAGGGTACCAGAACAGACCCACGCAGCTCTAAGGCGTGGGAATGAGCCCACACCAAGCCCTGGAGCAGGAAGACCCCTCTGGGGTGGCCATCCCCCCAAACCCGGACACTCCACCCTTGGTGGAGGCACCTACCTCAGGATGAGCTTGCAGAACTCCAGGGCTGTGCGGGGACAGCCCCTCTTCTCCAGGAACATCAGGTGCTTGAAGAGAGCCAGGAAGAAAGCCCTGCATGACGAACAGTGGCAGGACTTAGTAGCCAGATGTGGAAAGAAGCATTTTGTGCCACTCAAAAAAGGGGACACAGTCACCACCAGCTCCTCACCCCCAAGCATCACATCCTGGTGTGGCACAGGGTGCCACGGACCACCCCATGCTCCCATCTCTTTGTTTTTGTTATCTTTTTGTGCAAGAACAGGGACAGTGAACTCACGACCTGCTCTGGAGACTGGGACCAAGACAAGTAAATCCCCCAAGTCCACATCCCACCTTGTCCCAGTGGTGTGGGGACGGTGACAGGGAGCAGGGAGGCCCAGCACCTGAACTGGTGACACAGGCCACTGATGGCACAAAGCGTGTCAGCCAGAGGGACTGAAATGTGAGCACCCTCCAGGTACAGCAGTTTGGGAGAGATGGCTTGGGTCAGCTGACTGGAAAATTCCCAGAATAAAGTCACCTTTCCCAGCAGCTGCAGAGCTGGAGTTACATAAAGACCCAGGCTGGGAGGAGTGTGAGAGCTGGGGATGATGGCTGGGACCACACAGCAAGGATTTTTGTGACCATTTTGGGCTAAGGGGTACCAATGGCATGAGAAGGGTATGACAGGGAGGGACAGTTCCTTCTCCACGAAGACATGCCCTGGGAAAAGGGATGCTTTGTGCAGAAGCTTCCATGCACGAGCTGCCTGTGCTCCAATACCATCCCAGAACCCCCAACAGAAAGGAACACTCGGGGTCTCTCTGGATGAGCAGCAGTGGTGAATCTGGGTGGCTGTGGCCCAAGTGGGGCACCAGGAGCTCCAGCTGAGCCCCCCCGTGCCCAGCCCTGCTCACCTGTTCTCTGGCCGCCGGTAGTCCAGCCTGCAGGCCCCGCTGGTGAGGCTGAACACGGGGTGGAAGGCGCACTCCAGGCTGTACAGCGCCCGCTCTGGGGACAGCAAGGACAGCGTCAGGGACAGCACAGGGACACCAGCCCAGCACAGCACTGCCCAGCATTCAGCTGAGCCCAAAAGACAGGAAATCAGCTCATTCCCAGCCCAGCGAGGCACAAAGTTACTTCACACAATGTGGCGGCAACAGGTACCAGGGCAGTGAGCACTTCCACATTAGATCTCACTCTGGGTGGGAAAAGGAACCATTCTGGCACTGAGGTTGGTCCAGCTGCCTCTGCCACAACTCTGTTCACGCGGGAAAGCCAAGCTCCTGCCCCCACTGCCCTGTGCCAGGGCCTCCCCACAGCCTGCCAGGGATACACCCACCCGACCCAGCCGCTCCTCACCTCGCTCTTACCTATGAGATCCCGGGCCATCTCCTGGTCCTCCTGCATCCGGCACACGTCGCTGAGCTGCAGGAGGGAATCCACGTGGTAGGGGTTCATCTGGAGCAGCAGCTGCACAAGAGCATTGCAAAGATTCTGTGTCACTACCGGTGTCTCAGGGATTTGGTCGCTGACCCAGGTACCTCCCAGCACCAACTCCCTCAACCCTGCCCGGCCAGATCCATCCCCAAAGCTGCAAGGGCACAGGGAGCTCTGTCCCCACCACGTGCAGGATGGGAGCCCTCCATGGCAGCCTCCCTCGGGCAGCTCCCTCCCAGCTTTTCCAGCAGAGGCCATGCCAGGCCTCCTCCAGATCTCTCCCAGCTCCTCCATTTCCTTGGAAAGGAGGTGGAAAAGTGCAGGCACTGTCACAGTTTGGGGTTTTTTATCTATCCCTCAACAGTTCTGAGCATTTGATCAGGGGTTTGCATCCTCTGGATACTGAGAGGACATTTGGACACATCTATTACAAATCCAGGAATCAGCAATGGTAATGGATAATAATAATAATAAATAAATATTTACTTCCAGCCTTCAGAAGAGAAGTTTAATCTAAAAACTTTCTCCATTCACTAATTATACTGTAAATAGACTACTTCTCCCAAATACCCAAAACCTCAGTTCAGTAAAAAATACTGAAGCTACTACAACTCTTCTCAGAGTTTAGTTTGGGGATTATTTTTTTTTCCTCCTAAAACTGAAAAAACAAAGCTTCCAAAGCTCCATAGAAGTTTCCATCTGCAGGGTGGGGACCCGTGGGACCACCTACAGCACAAAGACTGGATGTTCCAGGCTGGCCCGGCCCAGCCTGGAGCCACTTGCCTTATGCTTAACCTCTTCCTTAAGGGGTAAGACTCTTAAATTCCTTTCTAGTGCACTTTTTAGGGGGACATGGAGCACTCAGGGTCACTGTGATGGGAGAAAACCAAGAAAAGCTCACCCAAGACCCTTTTAGCCTACCAGCAAGTGCAGAAAAAACACTCACTGAACAAGAGACGCCCCAAAAGTAATGTTTTATGAGCTGAAACCACAGCAACAAGGCAGAGATGGGCTCAAGCCATGGCAGGACCGTGGTGACCACGGACAAACTGCCTGGTATTGGCAAATCCATCTGTTAGATTTTACCCTTAATGGAAAAGTGGAAGACTTCAAGCTGTGTGAATGTCCTCAAGTTTAGCCAGACCCTCTAAGAGGATCAGAGCACCCAGATTAAAGCACCATGGAAAGCCTGTCCTGGGTGGGACCGAGCTTGAGCTGTCCCCGGGACACTCACTGCTGCACAGGAATTACCTTGGCTCACTTAATCCAAATCCCTCAATCCAGGCAGAACTGCTGAGCTGGAGAGAGTCCCGCGGCCCTGAGCCGAGGGTGGGAAAGCAGAAGGAAATAAACTTTACTTAGCAGACAATGGGCTCTTCAAGGAATATCTCCAGGGCATGTATCCCAGCTCATGTGGCCAGGCCTTTCAGAGAAACATCCCTCAGTTATGGTTTAGTTGGGTGCAGAGCAATTTTGCTGTTGCTTATCACTCCAAACTATAAATGTTACCATACAGCTTCATGAGCACAGAGGCATGAAGGACTCCCAACACAAAAGCCTGTTTTGCTGAAATACCAAGAAAAGACACATTTTTCATCCTTGAAGGAGTTTGTAAATAGAACGGCTGTTAGTTTGGGTTCCCAGTTCACGATGGGTTTATACAATATTCCTCCTTTCCCAGCTAAGAGCTGAGACAAGGGAGCTTTATTCCTACCCTTCCAGCTAAACGGACAGTTCCTGTGGGTTCCTCTCTCAGAAGGTGACCTGGCACGTGCTTGACAGAGCCACCAAGGCTCAGCCACCAGACCTCCTCTGCACCAAGGAGGTCACTGATCAACAAGGTGACAGCACAGCTCGGCACTGCGGGGCTGCCTCGCCCCACACAGAGGGACACGGGGCTCTACTGTCCAAACAAGACTGGAAATAAATCATCCAAGGCTCTGCAGAGGGATGTGGACAGGATGGATCAAGGGCATGAGGCCAAGGGAATGAGGGTCAACACAGTGACCTGCTGGGTCCTGCCTGTGGGTGACACCAACCCCATGAATGGTACAGGCTGGGGGCAAAGTGGCTGGAAAAGGACCTGGGGGTGCAGGTGACAGCGGATGGACACGAGGCCAGGTGGGCAGGAAGGCCACTGGCACCTGGCCTGTGTCAGCAATGAGGTGGCCACAGAACCAGGGCAGTGCTCGTCCCCTGTGCCAGCACCGCTGGGGCACTTCCAGTTCTGGGGGCAGTTCTGGGCCCCTCACCCAACACAGACACCGAGGGGCTGGAGCGTGTCCAGGGAAGGGAACGGAGCTGGGAAGGGGCTGGAGCCCCAGGAGAGGCTGAGGGAGCTGGGAAAGGGGCTCACCCTGGAGAAAAGGAGGCTCAGGGGGGGCCTTGTGGCTCTGCACAAGTCCCTGACAGGAGGGGGCAGCCGGCGGGGTCGGGCTCTGCTCGCAGGGAACAGGGACAGGAGGAGAGGGAACAGCTTCAAGCTGTGGTAGAGGAGATTCAGGTGGAATATTTGGAACAATTCCTTCCCCAGAAGTGCTGTCCAGCCCTGGCCCAGTCTGCTTAGAGCAGTGGTGAACTGCCCATCCTCCGAGGGGTTTAAAAGCCGTGTGGATGTGGCACGTGGGGACATGGGTGAGGGGTGGCCTTGGCAGTGCTGGGGGAACAGTTGGCTTAGAGGCTTTTCCAACCCGAATGATTCCACTGGAACACACCAGCCCAGCTTCCCAGGGAAAGGGGCTGCAGGAACACAGGAGGGAACAGCACGACCAACCCAACGTACCACGATGTTGTTGGGGTCCATGGACTCCACAGCGTCCAGGAACTTGAACTGGACCTGCTGGTACTCACGGTGGTGCTCGAAGGTGAAGTGCTGCACCCCCCTCCGGGTGTCCAGCAGCTGCATGGTGATACCTGGAAGGTGCAGGGGAGACCTGGGTACCCCAAGAGAACCTCCTCCGCTCGCTCACATCACTGGGTCCAGAGCTACACGTGTTTTTGGAAACTCCCAGAGAATTTCACTCTTTCACGTCTCATGAGTCCAAGTCCCAAACCCACCCAGAAAGCCCAGGCCGCTCACTCTCCCCAGGGATACTTCTCATTATCCAGCAGTTGGGAAGCATCCACGCCCTGCTACCTCCAAAAGAGGGGAAAACAAACCCAAATCATAAGGTACAACCCTCCAGAGGTCTCTGTTGAGGCAGGAGGTGTACTTCCACCAGCTGAGGAGCAGTTCCCATTTAGATTCCGTGCCCTGAGCAGCATCCATGTCACACACATGGGCCAAGGGTCAGGAGGCAGCCCCAAAAGCCTCACCTGTCTTGCTGTAGCGTGGCCAGGTGTTCTTGGGAGCCGTCAGCCACATGCTGCGGACGTACTGCCGCTGCCTCTGCCGTGGCCTGGGGAGGGGAACACACAGGTCACACCTTCTCTGCATCGACAGGAGGAGGAGGGATGAAACCATGTTAAAGGGAAAAATGTGATCCAATATCTTCCCCAGAGAGAGCCACATGGAGCTGTGCCCAGAGCTCTATGTTTGCCTTCGAGACACAACACACCTGTGCTCAGGCTTTGCCTTACGTGCACCATCCAGGCCAGCCAGCGCCTCCAGCATCTCCACTTCCAGAGCTTCTCTCCCTGTTTTTATCCCTGCCAAACTCTCAGCTGCCTCTGTGCTTCAAACAGCTTCCCAGGTCCAATTAGGAGAGCCCCACATCCCTCTGACTCATCCCTCTTCCCAGCAGGGCCTTCAAACATCAACTGGATTAGTTTATGCTGTACTCAAAAATGCACAATTTATTGGTTCAGGAGCAGTTCAGGATCAAGGCTACTCCAAGGGTGTCATGTCTCCTCAGAAAGGGATCATGGACTATCCTGAGCTGGAAAAGACCCACAAGGATTATCAAGTCCAACTCCTAGCCCTGCACAGGACAATACCAAGGGACTGCAGTTTCTTCTTCAAGCACCAAATGCTCTTCCACAGACTCTCCCTCCTTCCACCCAAGCTCTGACAGTTCTCGGTTTTCCAACCAGCCCATGGAAGTGGGGATTTTGTGGATTACAGTGAGCACAGTGCAGGGCATAAATGCAGATGTCACACTCAGGGAGCAACAGGTTCCCTGGGCCCCTGGAAGCAAATGCATGAGACACCCTGAGAGCATTCAGGGTCCACTTTCTGTCCAGAGGGTCTGGAATGGCAACAAGGGACAAACGGTGGAGAAAAAAAAATCTGCATCTGCCCTCTGTGAACTTGAGTGAAAGGACTTTGAAGGGTGCTTTGGAAGTAAATGAGAGGGGGAAGAAGCAAAAGAAAAAGCAAATGCCAGCAAAAGCCTGGAGAAGTCTTTCCCCACCTTGTACATAGAACAGAAATATTCCTCTGTCTCAGTAAGCAACTGCTAAATGAGTAACACACCCTGAGCCCGGGATTACCTGCCCGGGTGTGGCACTGGGGACTCCAGGAGCCCTGCCAAGGGCAGGACACACACCTCTCCTCAGATCTGGAAAGGGTTTAATATCAAATTCTGGACTAACCTCTGGTCCCCAAGCACGGCACGAGCCCCAAAGTATCTCTTCAACTCATTCTCTGGATTCAAATTTCTGAGAGGGTGGAAAGAAGAAAGAAAAGCTCCATCAGTTAAACACAGTGCCACAGTCTCCATCAACACCCAGCACCCCAAAGTGCCTCTGGAAATCCCCAAACTGTCATACACTCCCCACTGCTTAGACACAGCATGGAGAAAGGAGACTAAAACCAGCCAGAACTGGAAGGGAAAGCCCTGCTCCATCAGACGGGCTTTCTTCCTGCTCTGCTCCAGAGCTGGGGAATACTGCTGCTGCCCTCTCCAGGGCGGCTGGAGCCTTAGTTGGGATGCTCCCGGGAGAAGCCTGGGCTCCAAGTGAATCCCTTGCCAAGCTTTACACACCAGGGCAATTGGCACCTCTGCAGAGGTTCTCCCACAGAGGATCTGAGGCTGGAAGGTCCCTCTGAAGACTAATCTGGTCCTGCCACCACTGCAAGCAGGCCTGGCAGCAGAGAATCCCTGTCAGAACCAAACACAGCTTCCAGAGGAGCAGTTAGGAACAGGGACGTGCACAGCTACCCCAGCCCTTCCATGCGAGGTGCGGAGCTCCTGGCCAGATCACACTGGGAAGCTCCCAACTCCTTTCCCGAGGGAGCAGCTCTCCTGTCACACCCAGGCCAGAGCCAGGGGGCAGCCAGCAGTACCTGTGCTCCACGTAGAGCAGAGGCCGGCTGTCGGCGATGATCCCACCCTGGCTCTGCGGGACCAGCCCGGGGTCCTCGATCCTCTCCAAAAGGCTGTCAATGTCTTCCAGGTCGTTGTCTTCCTTAAAAGAGGCGAAGCCAAGGCATTTATTACAGGCTGAGCCACAGCAGCCTGCAGGTCACCCAGCAGAGATCACACCCAGCCGCCTCCGGCTCATCCCGATCCCTGGGTGCTGGGCCGTGTCTCTTCAGAGAATCCCAAATGGTTTGGGTTGGAAGGGATCTTAAAGCTCATCCAGTCCCACCCCTGCCATGGCAGGGACACCTTCCACTAGCCCAGGTTGCTCCAAGTCCCGTCCAGCCTGGCCTTGGACACTTCAGGGATCCAGGGGCAGCCACAGCTGCTCTGGGCACCCTGTGCCAGGGCCTCAGCATCCTCCTCACAGGGAAGAATTTCCTCCCAATATCCCATCTAACCCTGCCCTCTGGTAGTAGGAAGACATTTCCCCTTGTCCTGGCACTCCAGGCCCTTGTCCAAAGACATTTTAAATATTTAAATAACAACCTTCACCCTCTACTTTCCACGGAAACACCAAGCTACTGCTGTGAGCCTCATGACAAAGTCTCAAACACTCACATGACTTTAATCCGACTCTCCCACTCCCCATCTTCCAACCACCCCAGGAATCCATCCAGCTGCTCACATCCAAGAGTTGTATAACACTTTAACCCTGATTTCCCTCTATTTTCCCCCCACAAACAACAAGTGACACATTTCTTACGTGCCTGTTTCACGTTCTCCTCATGATGTCCATGGGTGGAACACAGAATTCCATTCAGGACACCCAAGCAGCACTGCCAGCTTGCCTTTTCCAGCTAAATTTAGCCCCTGTGCGTGTAGTGTACACAAGGAAAGGATAACGTGCTCTGCATGGAAGTGCTGGAACAGAGGTTGTATTATCCCTCGTTGGCAAACCAAACTGCCCGGGTCTGGGTGTCCCCCCAGCCTCCAGCTGGCACACATCCTGCTGCTCGATGTTCTTGGATTGGGAAAGGAAACAGGCTCTTCCAGAGGGTTCTCCACCTCAGGAACTCGCTCCTGAGTGGAATTCCCAGGGAGGTGGGGGCCAGCTGGGCGCTGGCACTGCTGTCATGGCCCAGCCATTCCCTCCAGAATCCTGTGGCTCAGGATGTCGAGCAAAGAATCTCCCTGGAGTGAACAGGGAGGTTGGACTCCATGATCTGGGAGGTCTTTTCCAACCTTAAGGATTCTGTAATTCTGTGGATGGTTCAGACTCAAACCTCACCAGAAAACCAGATCCCACCTGAACCTCACTCCTACTGAATTTAGAGGATCAATGGCTTTATCCATCTGCTACTTCCAGCTCTGGGGTCCTCAGCACTGGAAGGAGTCCAGAGAAGGCCACGGAGATGCTCAAAGGGCTGGAGCCCTCTGCTCTGGAGACACCTTGGAGCCCCTTTCAGTGCCTAAAGGGGCTCCAAGAGAGCTAAAGAGAGACTTTGGACAAGGGATGGAGTGACAGGACAGGCTGCACAGGGCTTGGAGCAACCTGGTCTGATGGAAGGTCTCCCTGCCCACATGGCAGGGGATGGAATGAGATGAGCTTTAAGGTCCTTTGCAACATAAACCATTCCAGGATTCCACGATTCTTAAAAGGCTTCTTTAAATTTAAATTTTGAAATGGCTTTTTTGCCTCAAATCTCTCCTACGGTCACCTCGGAATTCCCACTTTGCCAACCCCACTGGAGGAACCAGCCCGGTCCCTGACTCAGAGCACACACAGACATACCACAGTCTCTCCTGCTGAATTTTTCTTGGTTTTCCTTTTCTTTTTTTTCTTCCGTGGCTTGTTACTCGATGCTGGCTGCAAAGACAAAGGGAAGAGCTGTCAGCATTCCTGTGAACTGCAGGGGTGCCAGCTCCATGGCAAGAAGAGCATTTCCCACAGGGATCAGCACACTGAGGGTCCTTAAATGAAACCAAAATTCACCCTTTAGTGTCTTTTAGGGAGTAGAAATCAGGACACAAGGAGAAAACGGAAGAAAGCACCAAAGATTCACAAAGGGTTAAACCTCAGCTGACTTTCGGATTAATGTCTGAGGCTACGAAATCAGGAGAGAAACAAGTTTAGCTGTGCCAGGTGTGGAGGAAATGCTTCAGCCTCTTTCAGTCTCCAGGATAAGCTGCATTTCTGCTTTTCTGGGGAGCAGGACAGTTCCCAATTTCACTCCCATTTCCACAGAAACCAACACCTGACAAAGGTCCCAGCGCCAGAGCGCCTCTCCCTGCAGATGCAACTGCTTCAGCTCGGGATGCTGGGGGCATTCCCCAACCTGGCTGGCACAGCTGGCTCCTCCCCAGGAAGCACATTTCTAGGATCTAGCAGGTAACACAGAGAGGGATCATAGCATCATGGAAGGGTTTGGGGTAGAAGGGACCTCCAAGTTCATCCAGTTCCTACCCTCTGTCTAGGCAGGGACACCTGCCACTAGATCAGGTTGCTCCAAGCCCTGTCCTGGCTCTACCCAAGAGCAGCAGCTGCCTGCCCAGGGCTCCCACATCCTACCTGGAGCTCTGGGAGCAGCCACAGGTGTGTCCTGCAGAGCTGGCACAGCAAACTCACCAGCTCAGGGCCTCCGGAGCCACTGCTCACACAGGGACCCACTATCCAGAGCACTCACTGCCCCTGGGCTGGCAGAGGCCGCCAGCACAGCTGGAATGCACACAGACAGTGGACTTTGCTCCTCTGGCACCCAAACCCCAGGGACACACACCCCAAATGCACAGCAAACAGGGGACACCAGGGGCCAACCCCCTCTGCTCCCTCAACCCTCTTCTCTGGTGAGATCTGGGCTGGACCTGCCGTGGGAAATCATTAATTAAATGCCCCTTTCCTTACAAAATCCTGCAAGGAGACACTTCTGGGCTGATACGGACCAAAGGAGGAATCCTGCTACCAAATGACAACAAATCACTATGGGGAAGGACAGGTTCAGTGCTCAGTTGACACTGCTTGAAGTCTTCACATCCCCTGCTCCAAAACAAAACAAATGCCTCCTTGAGACCATTCCCCCCTGGCCCGACCTCAGCGCTCACGTGGACACAGCACAACGCCTTCCTTGGGTGCCTCCTCCCCGCAGCTGGAAAATCCCTCTGGATCCTACACACAAACCCAGCCCTCAGCGCCAAACTGCTCATCCTCCCCCAGATCCGAGTTCCCAGGTTTCAGAGTGCGTCCCTCCGCTGGATCCCTGGCAGCAGTTACCGTTCGGTCCAGCTGCTCGGCCTCCTGCCCCTCTCTGTGCCCATCTCCGTCCGTCTCCTCGGCCACAGCCCCTTCCTTGTTCCCCTCCTGGTTCCCTCCCGTGTCCCCCTCGCTGAGCCGGGTGTCCGGTCGCTCCTCTCCGGCCGGCAGCTCATCCTCTGACTCCTCAGCTGGGATCTGCAAACAGAGGGACAAGCTGCAGGGACAGCCCAGGGATGGAACTCCCCAGGGGATCTGATCCAACACTCCGCCTGCAAACAGGTGGAGTTTCGGACACCCCTCGTGTCAAGCGTGTCACCCAGTGGCTGCCCAGGCAGTCCCACACACATGGAGGGGAGCACAGGACCACCACGATGTGTCCCCTCACACCATGGACTCTGCTCTGCCCTGGGAAGAACTTCCAGACCCAGCCTCGCCTGTGCTCACACAGCCAGGCCTCGGGGAAGGACAGGGAATGGCTGGGGCTGGAAGAGATGTCTGGAGAGCAGGACCAGGCTCTGCCACCCCAAGGACCCAGCAGTGCCACCAGGGCCCATCTGACATCCACCACTGGGATCCTGCAGTGCTGGGAAGGTGGCAGGGATGCTTCTAAAAACAGTTTCACCACTCCAGCTCTGACAAGATCCAAACCCAGCCCACTCCCATTCCCTCCCAGTTCAGCCCCAGTTGCTGTCCCCCAGCTCTGCCCCCCCCCCCTCCCACTCACCCACCACCCAAACCGATCACTCCCACCCAGTCACTGACCCCAAGTCACCGCCATCCACAAACTGTCGCCTCTGCCACCACCACTGTGACCCCCTCTCAGTCACTGCCCCCCTGTTCCCTCCAGTCACCCCCAAATCCCGCCAGCCTCTGCCCCCAGCTCACCGTCACCCCAGCCACCCCCTGTGACTGGCACCTCAGCTGTCCCCCAAGTAAGTGTCCCCCAGCAACGTCCCCGACTGCCCACCCAGCC